>JADRCD010220960.1:40639-56283 GCA_019843815.1 Montemys delectorum
ACACACACACACACACACACACACACACACACACACACACACACACAAATTATCCTGTGAGATCTCATTCTCCCTCTCTCTGCTTAAACGGGGCTAGGCAAGGGGAAGAATTCTGTGGCAGAGGAGCCATGTAGTGGGTGGAGTTTAGATCCTTGCCTGAGTCATCAATTGAAGAGAGCACCCTCCTTATGCCAGGCTCTGCTAAGCAGAAGGAAACTGTTAGGTATCTAGGCACTAAGAGCTGGGAATTTTTGTTATTGTAGCTTACATTGGCCTATCCTAACAAGTACAGTGACATTAAAGAGAAGAACACACACACACACACACACACACACACACACACACACAATCTATTTACCAAATAAGGCAGTAAATACTTTTGCGTTTATTGTTCAGTGCTGGAAATTGAATCTAGCACATTTTACCACTATAACCCCAGTGAAGCAGAAGAATTGCCCAAGAAACAAATCGGCAGAGCTGTGTGGAAGTTTTGGAAAGCCGGAGAGCATCTTCCTGCTGAGAAGTGAACCCTGGTTTACACAGTGACCATGGCAGAGCTGAGACACGAACTGTATTTTCCACCAGCTTTGAGAGACACCGCAAAGGAGTCTTCTGCAGGGGTCGCTGCTAAAGCACAAGGTCACAGGAGGCAAAGCAGGCTGAATTAAATATTAACTGAGGACTTTTTGGATGAAGGATGATGCAGAGCCCCAGAGGCGCTGAGGGAGCAATGGTGAGCTGTATGGAACTATGAAAATAGATCATGCAGTCAGAAGCCAAAGGATGAGAACAACACAGATTATAGAGCCATGAATGTTAATCATGGAAAGGCCCTCAAATGTCCCATCTGGACTAGAAAATGACAGGAAAGTAGAAGGCGGCTGTTTGGAAAGAGGTAGGAGACTAGTGGAAGGGAGAGGGAGAACAAGAGGAGGTAATCAAAGTACATTGCACGCATATATGAAAATGTTATTGTAGTATACATTATTTTGTAGCTGGAGAAATGGCTTAGTCAGTACAAGTGCTTGCCGTGTAAGTATGAAGACCTGAGATCGGATCTCCAGCACCCAAGGCAGGGAAAAAAATGATCTGGGCACAGTCACACTCATAGTATCCCCAGAACTGTGGAAAACAGAAACAGACAGATCCTTGGTACTCACTGGCTAAGAGCTTAAGTAAATCAGGGAGCTCCATGTTCAGTGGGTGACTGTCATGAAAAAGAAAGTGGAGAGCAATTGAGGACAATTCCCAGTGTTAACCTTTGGCTTCTGAGTGTACACAAACTGGTTGGCTTCCCAAATCCCTTATCTCTTTCCAGAAAACCCATTGATAATTGTGGCAGCTGGACTGCTACATATATATGTATGTATGTATATATATATATACGTTTTTCGAGACAGGGTTTCTCTGTGTAGCCCTGGCTGTCCTGGAACTCATTCTGTAGACCAGGCAGGCCTTGAACTCAGAAATCTGCCTGGCCTCTGCCTCCCAAGTGCTGGGATTAAAGGCGTGTGTCACCACTGCTCAGCTGTTGTCCGATATTTTGAACAATTAATATACATTAATTTTGAGAGGAAGGGGAAGAAAAAGGAACCAAGCAGAGTAATGAGTCATGGGAGTATTTCAGAATCTGACATTTGTGACATTGGCTAAGAAAGCAGCACTGCTGGATAGAAGCCAGGCAAGGGGTGAAAGCATCATGAAGTTTCAGAGTAATCCCTGTGGGCACTAGCTCTACCTTCACATGTTGCTATTATGCAATACAGAAACATGGTCTAGAAAAACTAACTCCCTTATCACTCCAAGTGGTCAGACTCAAGACTCGAGGAAGATGAGCAACCTCACCCTTAGTCTCGAGCACTCAGCTCAGAGATGTTAAAAAAGAGCTCATTTGGCCATCAGTGGTAGACACACAAACTTGCTGGTTATATAACTGACTTGGGAAATGTACTGCATTGTGTATGATTTTGGTCTTCTACCCTGAATATAACATATATATATATATATATATATAATTTTAAAAATAAATTAAAAAAATAAGAAATTAAAAAAAAGCAAAGAAGAAACTTAGAGAATTGATTTTATTGTTTTTATTATCACATCAAAATATAAATAATTATCAAATAATATATCACCCACCTGGGACATTTCTGAGAATGGAAGAGGGATCTGCTACCGATTAAGCTGGAGTTGCCTATGCTAACTAGAAGGTCTGCTCATCATGTGATAGGAAACAAGGGGTGTGTGTGTGTGTGTGTGTGTGTGTGTGTGTGTGTGTGGTATGTGGTCACAATATTAAAGCTTTCTGTGGGGCTGAAGCTCATTCACTAAAGCATAACCCTAGAATCTTGGATTTGATTGTCAGCCTGCAAAACAATAAATGTAAATGTCATCTATAACACTTAGTAAAAGAAAAAGACTGAGGCTGAGGAATGAGGTGGTGACTCTGTCCTTAAAGTGCTTGCCGCACACACATAAGGACCTGAAGTCAGATCCATACCACTCACTGAAGCTGGGTGTGGCTGTGATGTGTAGCTATAATTCCAGAGCTGGGAAGGCCAGGGATGACTGATCCTTCCAGTTTGCTAGTCTAGCTGACTCACAGAACTCCAGATTCAGTGGGCAACCCTATCCAGAGAAATAAAGTGCAGAGCAACTAAGGAGAAAAACCTAATGTTGACCCCTAGCCTCTACATTTAGAACTGTGTGTTTGTATCCATACTCACATGTGTGTACTCCACACACACCTGAAACACACATAAACTTTCTTTAAAAAATTTTTTAGATTTATGTCTTTTATTTTATGAGTTTTTTCTTCCACATGTGTCTGAGTCCCGTGTGCATGCCTCGTAACTGCTGAAGTCAGTTGAGGGACCAGAGTCTCGGGAACTGAAGTTATAGATGATTGTGAGTTTCCATGTGAGGGCTGGGAATTGGACCCAGGTTTTCTGAAGGAATGGTGTTCCTAAGGGTTGTGATCTCTCTCCAGCTCTTACACATAAACTTTAAAAACATTTTTTCCTCTCTCTTCCTCCTTCTCTCTTCTATGCACCTCAGAGTGGTTTTATTTAAATAAGGTACACACATCGCACCTGTCAGAAGGCTCGGCTTACCCATCACAATGGAAAGATATTGTTCCATTAGCTTTGGTGTGAAATACCTTGCTTGTGAATTTCCAGTACACCACGTGAGCGTTACTGGGGTGATCTCTGTGACGAAAGATTCCTACCACCAGCTCAGTGTAGGTCATGCACATACATGTCCCTCCCACGTTGGAGGCACATGCACACTGTGAATCAAGAATGCCAATAGTCTTAAGGAACATTTTGCCAAAGACAAAGGCAGCTCTGGGAAGCCAACCCATAACTGTCCACCGATATGGCTTTTTAATAGAGTACCTGCATCCAAGTCCACAGGCAGTGCTGGAACTAGAAACTGTTAGAAGACTACAGGACTCACTGGGAAATTGGGAAATTAGTAAGACCATGACTGTTAGCATGTCTTCTAGGCTCCACCCAACAGTTACCTAGCAACAGCCAGGTAGGAGCCTGGCTTGCTGTAAAAAGACTGTTTGCCCCACCCCCTCCTCTTTCTGGCAACTCTCCCTCCCTCTCTAACCCCCACCCCGCACCCCTTCCCTCCATTCCGGCCTCTTCCCTTCATTCTCTCTCCTCTCTCTGTCTGTCCCTCTCAGTCCCCTCTCCCTGCCTCTACCCCCTTCTCACCCCGCCGCCCTTCTCATGCCCCCAAATAAACTTCATTTTATATTAGACCTGTCTTATGGCTGGTATCTGGGGTGGGGGATGGGGATATGCCCCAGCATGGGCTTGCTAAAGCACCCCCTCCTGCCGCATCATCCCTCATTTTACAAAGACTGCTGTAGATTTGCAACTTTCTTTTCTTTGGATAAGGACATAGGTACTACAGATTGAACTCAGGGCCTCAACATGGTGTGGTCTTCCATCAAATGACACCCGGAGTCCCACACTATGCTTTAACAAAGATTCCCTAGGCTTCTGGGTCCTTTCGTCACCTAGATAGAATGCTCTTCTGGAAACATTCATCCCAAGATTGTCTCTGTAAGCCACAAATGCCTGGCAGAGGAATGATTGACTTAGGAGGACAGATCTGGTTCTGTGCTTCTTGTCTAGGACTCAGCTTAGTCCTGGTCACATACAGCTAGAGCCATGAAGACATGGGACACCTTCAGGTTTAAATGGTGGTTAGGGAACAGGAAGGAAAGGAAGGCATCCAAAGAAAACTATTTGCGCAAGGGGGTTGCCAGAAACAAACTTCTCTTGGCCAAACTCCTGGTTCTGTCTCCACTGACTTCTGCTCCCGCTGCACTGTTGGAACTCGGGAGCATTTATGATGGAGCCTGGAATGGAAAGAGAGGCTATTTTTCGCCCCGAATCAATCTTATTCCTTTGGAGCGATTTCTTTTCCCCTGTACAGCATTCCCTTCAAAGGAAAAAGGGAAGGAGTAAGACTAAACGTGTGAAGGCTGAGTAAGGACAAAACCCCGCCCCTTCTAGAGGCAGTTCATCCCCTGGGCAGAGAGGAGAGGGAGGCCTGGGGACTGTGATTTTGCAATAGACCCCTTGCTCCTACTGAGAGTGCTGTGTTTGCTAAAGAGAGCCTTTCGCCAACATCTGTGCCTTCCAGAAAACAACAGCCTTAGCTTTAATAAACAACCAACTGTCTCAGCTCTGTCAGAGCAGATAAGCCTTATTCCCCCTCTCCCCACCTCCCCAGCACTGAACAAAAAAAGAACGGTCGGTGGCAGGCACCACTCTTTGGAAATATCAAAGCGGAAAGCACTAAGCGTTCTTTGGGGTTCCAGAGTAGGTATGAGAGATTCCATAATGGGCCTCTAATAAGGAAAGTTTATCAGGTTGGGCTGAGCGGATGGCAGAAACATTTCTGAGAGCTAAGAACAAACACCTAACTGTTTGCATTTGATGTGCCGTAAATTGCTAACTCAACGCACAGATGTGGGTGGCTGTGTGCTTCTGCCTGGCGTTAGGAAAACATGACAAGATCCTAGCTGTAGATGGGCTCATTGCGTGGCAGTGTGTGGCAGCATGCACACTACACGTCCTATCTTGTTTCTTTGTTCTTTCTAACCCTTCTTCCCTCTTTCATGATTCAAGTCAGAGTCTTTGTTCTTAAACTTCCTGTTAAAGCCTAGAGCGGCAGCTATGGTCCCTCGCCTGGGGTACCTTTGGTTCCAGGCTGAGTCTCTGTCCTACACTGTCCTATGCTGAAGAAAAACACCACAATCAAGGTCAGGTTTCCCTTCCTACAGCAGCCCCACTTAAAAGAAATGACTTATTAATTTGATAGTAATAGCAAAGAATCAGAGACTTAAAAGGGAATGTGTAAACCACAGTTTAGGGTGACTGTATAGAGCCACCTTACCTGAAGATCTCCTGGGACAGTGGGACAATGTGGCCTTTGTCATATAGCTCCTCTGGCATCTCATCCATTCCAGACTTCCATCTCTCTAGAGTGTACTCTCAAGAGCACCTGCCCCAATGGCCATGTGCAAAGATGGTCATCTCAATTTACTTCTAGACAACCTGACCCCTGATGCCATAAAGCACAAGCACTGGAAGGGCGTTGTTTAGAACTGCACAACTTAATGAGGTTTTACAAAAGGAACCCACTTACCTGAGGACCAACAGCCTTGTCAAGAAACTCTATTTCCCCATCACCAAGGAGAACGAATAACTGTACTCTTAACATTGTTCCTCAACATTCTGTTCATGATGTCTGCAGTGCTGTTCCCAGAGGTTTGGTATAACCCACTCTTACCGACACAGAGTTTGCCCTTCTGAGAATCTAAGTCAATTTGTTTTGTTTGAGACAGGCTCTCTATGTAACCCTGATTGTCTTGGAATTGTCTACATAGATCAGGCTGGTCTCAAACTCCCAGAGATAGATCTGCTTGCTTCAGCACCCCCAAGTGCTGGGAATAAAGGAATGTCCCACCACACTCAATTCCATTTGTTGTTTTATGGTTTTTGTTGACCAATATTTGAGAAGGACCACTTTGAAGCATTATTCTAGAAAATGTCCTTGGATGGGCATGAGTAGAATATGGATACATTTTAGTTCTGTTAGGTACAGCACTACCAGTTTTTGCGAAGTGGTTGTGCTCATTTGTATTTCCACTTGTAGTATATGAGAAATAAGACTGTTAGCATGCTAGTGTTTCTTCTAGGCTCCGTCTAACAGTTACCTAGCAACAGCTGGGCACAACCCTGGCTTGCTATAGAAGGACTGTTTGGCTACTAAGAGCTCTCTGATCTTTTTCTCTCTCTGCCCCCCTCTCCCTCTCTCTGTCCTCTTTCTCTCTCTCCCTCCCCTCCTCTCTATCCATGTGTTCCCAGTGGCCTCTTCTCTTCATTCTCCCCCTCCCCTTTCTCTGCCTCTACCCCCTTCTCCCCCCCACCCCCCGCCTTCCCATGCCACAAATAAACTTTATTTTATACTAGACCTGTCGTCATATGGCTGGCACCTTGGGGGTGGGAGGGCGTTGCTCAGCATGGGCCCACTGAGTGACCCTCCATTGCCTCATATCACTTTTTACAAAACATCACTGATGGTTGGTTTTTATCCCTTTTTTAAATATCAGTCCATTTAGCAAATAATGTAATGGTTTTATATTATAGTTTCAATTTGCTTTTTCCTGGAGTCATTGACATCAAGCATGCTTTAATATTTATTTGCCATTTTCTTTTTTTTTTCTTTTTTCTTTTTCTTTTTCTTTTTCTTTTCTTTTTTTTTTTTCTTTTTTCTTTTTTTCTTTTTTTTGGTTTTTCGAGACAAGGTTTCTCTGTATAGCCCTGGGTATCCTGGAACTCACTCCGTAGACCAGACTGGTCTTGAACTCAGAAATCCCCCTGCCTCTGCCTCCCAAGTGTATTTGCCATTTTCTTCTTTGTTCTACACAGAGTCTCTGGTGCCATCTTGGAATTCGCCTTATAAACCAGGCTGGCTTTAAACCTGCTCCAATCCTCTGGCCTCTGTGTTCCGAGTGCCGGAGTGATTGGCATATACAGCCATTCCTGGCCTCTTGCATTGGCTGTTGAACTCTTTCTTACAAAGACCACTGCTCATTCAGAGGAGGGAAAAGACCTTGTTCAAAGACAAAGACAGGGACTTGCTTAGGGTAAAGAGAGGGGATTATGTAGATTTGATGTACTTGCATCAAAGTTGCTGGAAAAAGAAGGTAAAAATGAGATTTGTCCATAGCAACAAAGCCATGGACTCATGTGGAAGAAGGTAAGCTGGGGAAGGGAAGAGAAAGCTAAAAGACACAGCTGGGGTCCAGCTGCTACACTCAGAAAAGTTAAGTGATGGCTTTGGGTGGGTGCCAGCAGGAATCCTAAGTGTTCACTCAACCAATGACACTTCACAGACATAAGATGGTTTCCTGATTGCTAGCATCCTTACAAAAGGCTGTGTTTCCTGGCTAGCATTCCGTGCTCCCCCCGCCCTCCCCCCCAAAAAAAAGATGAAAAGGAACTGAATGGTGGTTGTTGTGTGTATGCGGGGGCAAAGTCGCCAACTGAGGAAGAGGACAACACAGGAATACAGAACTTTTTCGGGCTCATTAAACATAGGAGAAACAACAAGGGCAGAGTGACCTAGACCGCAAAACATCATTATCCAGGCAGCTGTGCCTGAAGAGCAGCGCACAACCCTGAGCAACAGGAGGGGCTTGGAGTCACGTGGTTCTGCTGTTTGTTTCCACTTGTCTATTCCCTGGCCTCCCCACACCCCAGCACCAGTGATGGACCTGTGCTTAGCTGTCATGGGGGATTTTGAAGCTACTCGAGATTCTGCTTTCCCACCAGTTTGGTGCGAAACTGATCCCCATGGGTGACCTGATAAATCGGGAGCCTGCGTTATCCTTTACGATCTCCACTGAGGACTTACACTGCGAAGAAACCCTTCCTGTTTTGCAGCAAATAGGCACCGAGAGAATATTTATTTATTTATTTATTTATTTTTATTTTAGAGATGGAGGTGGAGGAAGGATGATACAGACCACAAACCCAATGTAATCTATCTATTTAACCTACTAAGATGCCTATTACTTGACCGAGACTGTAGGAAGAAAACTATTTATTTAGAGTGTCAGGTTGTCGGGATTTAGACTCGCCTAGGAGACAAACCTCTTGATGTATCTGTGACGGTATTTCCAAAATGGATTAACGGAGGAACGAAGACTCAGTATAGATTCAGTGACATAGTGTAGTGGGTTGTTGTGATTTGTTTTGGTGGAGCATCTGCTGTGGGCTTGGTGATGTGTACCTGAGACACAGCGCCAAGGGAGGATGAGAGAGCTTCATGGAGCCTTTGTTTTGGCGGTGTCAGATAAACACCAAGCAGGTAACATAACGCAGTATAGCACCAGAGAAAGCTATCCTTTCCTTCAGAGGGCTTTACATTTTCCCACGTGCTTTCCTTTGTTGTTTTAGAGGAAGAAGTCATTGAAAAGTTCAAAGGAAAGATCTCCCTATGAGGAACTGAGTGTAAGCCAGGGGAATGTTCGATAATGTCTAGAAAAGATTTAGTTATTACAATTGTTTTCTTCTAGCAACCGCCAGGGATGCTGCTACGTATCCTTCAAGGTACAGAACAGCCCTCCACAGCAATGATTTGGCTCAAAATGTCATGTACACCTACATGCCAGAAGAGGGCATCAGACTCCATTACAGATGGTTGCTGGGAACTGAACTCAAGACCTCTGGAAGAGGAGCAAGTGCTCTTAACTGCTGAGCCGTCTCTCCAGCCCTCAGTGTTGGGAATTAATTTTTTTTTAAATATTTTTTCCAAAGATTTATTTATTTATTTATATGTAAGTACACTGTAGCTGTCTTCAGAAACCCCAGAAGAGGGCACCAGATCTCATTACGGATGGTTGTGAGCCATCATGTGGTTGCTGGGGAATTCTTAAACTAGGAACATACAGCTGTTAAAACAGAAGATGTTTCTAAACTCTGTGGTTTAAGCAGTTCAAGTCTAGGGAATCTGACAGAACTTATGATGTGTGAGCATAGAAACTTAAATATGGCATTAGAGCTTGCAAGAGGCTTCGATGGTTAAAAGGAACGGCTATTAAGCATGCTGACCTCATTTAACCACAGGAATCTACATGATGGAAGGAGAAAACTGACTGCAGCAAGTGCATGTCTTCCCCTGCCCCCAAACCCGGTGTAAATGTGGAAAGTAATTTTAATAGCGTTACTAAGCTGGGTATTGGGGCACCTATCTATAAAACTAACACTCAGGAGGCCGGGGCAGGAAGCTATTACTTTGAGTCTAGCCTGAGCTACTCTGTGAGACCTTGTCTCAAACAAAACAAAACACCCCTAAAAAGAAATTGCTGGCCCTAAAATATGTAAGCAAGAAGAGTCTTAAAATATAGATGTTTCTCCCAAGCATGCGGAGCTGAGGTTATCTTTGCCCAGTGACTCTGAAGACATCAAAGAGCTTGGTGCCAAGTAAACAGTTTATTTGGGACAAGTGCATCCAAGAGTCACTTCATTTCAGAACTGTAGAAAGAAGCAAGTCATTTATCTTCACTGTTTGAAAAGACTGACAAACAGGGAAGAGGGAAAGATTAATGGAGCTGCGCCTGCCCCTCGGCCAAATCCATCCTACACACTCTCTGGTGTTTGGGAAAGGATGTCTATCCTGTGTGACTGCTATCTGTAAACACAACACGTGTCTGCGGAGGACACTGGTTTAGACATTTGGGTGGCCTTGGGCCATAGACTATGCTAAGAAGAATGGAAAAGTGAAATGCTTCCATAGCAGATGAATACAGACAAGTAGAAAGAGGCGGGACTCAGTGGTGGTGAGTGTTGGGGCTGTGGTTAAAGGTGAGTGCTGCTACACATTCAAATTCACATTAGCATTTCAGTAAAATGGAACAAATCCATGCCTTCATGGCACAGGAACACATCTACCCGACCAGCCTTCCCCTCAGTCCACATGTTAATCCCTGACTAACAGTCAGACCAGCCAACCCTACAATACACTTGCACCTCCGAAGGTCAAGAGAGTCTCCTTTGCCCTGCCAAGCTATCCCAGCTGCTCCTTGCCAAAGAACATCACTCTGAGTCTTCCAGGAGATGATGGTAGAAACTGAATTTTGCTAACTCCATGTAGATTTAGCTATGTAGTAATTCAGCTTGGGTTTAGAATCTACACAAAACTTGGGTTGGGCAGTGGTGGCGCACGCCTTTAATCCCAGCAGTTGGGAGGCAGAGGATGGTGGATTTCTGAGTTCGAGGCCAGCCTGGTCTACAGAATGAGTTCCACGACAGCCAGGGCTACACAGAGAAACCCTGTCTTGAAAATCCAAAAACAAACAAACAAACAAAAGCCCCCCCAAATCAAAAACAAAAACAAAAAAACAAAATGAAAATTTAAGATTTCTTCTTTAACCAAGCTAACACTGCAAAGATAACAATTAACATTTACGAGTCTCTGTCAGGTACCCATGCCACAGGCCGGCCAGCCTGGGCCTCCCGCAACCCGCAGGGAAACAGGGTCCTTGTCAGGTGGACAAGGTGTTGGGGAGAATGAAAAAAAGAGTCGACACAAGGAAGTGCTGAGTCTGAGTGTATTTCTTAAAAATGGCATCAGACTTTTACAGTCATTACAAAAGAGAAATGAGAAATCTGGCAGCTCAGGGGTTGAGGTACATCTGAGGCCACCTGAAACAAACTGAGTCTAAAGCAGCCACCTCTTCTGGACAGGTGCTGCACTCCCCCCCCCTCCCCCAGGCTCAAGCGCTCTTGGCCCCGGGGGCTGTGGACTGCATGAGGCTCGAAGCTCGAATGCTCTGTCTCGAATCTGAATGTATAAGTCTTTTTGCCCAAAGTGAAAACTAGGCTTATATAGTATACAGAAAACAGGGCGAATGATAAAAGTCACCTAGGCAGGTGAGGGCCACATCAAGGTCAGTAAGATCAGACAGCAAGACAGAAGTCACATAGGCAAGGGACAGTCACATCAAGGTTGGTAAGATCAGGCATCCAGGTGCAAAGCGGAAGAGCAGTGGTGCCCTTCCCACTGGGGCTATCTTGGCAGTCTCAAGCTATTTCTCTGGGTCTGTTGGACGCAAGTACCAGGAAGTCCCAATCTAGCAGTTCCCGAGAATGCCCTTAAGTGAGGGAAGCCCTTCAATTACTCTCTGGTATGTAAAGCAATTCTGTCTTCTGTGGGACTGCCCTGAGAATTCTAACTGTGTTTACAGTTAGCAATAGTGCCTGACCTCTGTTCCTAACTCTGAGGACATCCTGTCTGATAAGGCAGCTTCCTTGTGAGAAATTCCAAGCTAATGACAGTTTGGTAATAAATTAGGGTATATTAGAATGCTGTGCTGGCCAGGGAACAATGTTTAATCTTAGTTTTAACTATTTATGAATCATTTCTTGGGGCACCTTTATTCCTGAATAAGAAGGCATGTTGACGATTGGAAAGACTAATCTGGAACACGTCTGAGTTAGGAGATGCCAACGACTGACTGAATACCCGGGAGGCAAAAACTCCCTTTGAAGTCATAACGCCTCTTGTCCCTGATCAGGTTTTCAAGCCTGATACTGCAGACTTTACTGGAGTAGATGAGTGGGCGTGGCATACCGTATACCTACAATATCTCATTCTGGTTCATTTCATCCTATGGCAGCCCTTGGAAGTTAGTCATGCTCTTGTCTTCACTAGAAAGGTAAGAATTCTCAGGCCATAGAAAGGAAGGTTCAGCAAATCTCTCCAAGTGGCTCAGTGAACCCAGGGAATGGGGCCAATCTCCATCGAAAAATCCATTAAAGCTATTTCCATTCTTACTGCTGGGATGAACTCCTTGAGCAAAAGCAACTTATGAAAGGGAGGACAGTTTCAGTGGCAGAAAGCACACTCTGTCCAGATGGGAACACATGGCAGACAGCTCAGTCCACAACAGCAAGAGCACATGGGTAGCTTTTGGTGCTGACCAAGAAGTAAAGGGCCAGGCTATCACCCTCAAGCCCCACCCCAACTCAGCTACACACTCTTCTTAATAAAAAATTATTTATTCTATGTATACGATTACACTGTAGCAATCTTCAGACACATCAGAAGAGGACATCAGATCCAATTATAGATGATTGTGAGCCACCAGGTAGTTGCTGGGGATTGAACTCAGGACCTCTGAAAGAGCAGTCAGTGTTCCTAACTGCAGAGCAGCTACACATTTTAGTTGCCTAGACTCCACAACTGAAGGGTAGCAAAACCTCCCCAAATGGTACAGTAAGCTCATGACCGAGTGTTCAAACACACACACCTGTGGGAGGTGTTTTGCATTCAAAACATATCAATCACTAACATTAAATTTCTTATTCTTCATCATAAAACTGCACTCCTGAGCTCTTTCTAGGGCCAGTGGAGGGAGTTACCCAGAGCCTGAGACTGTTAGGTATTCTCAATCCCCCTGTCTGGTAGGAAGAAGGTCAGAAGTGGGGTTCTCTGTTGTTATCTCATGAACGCTGTTATTTTTTGTTTGTTTGTTTTTTGTTTTTTTTTTCTTTTCTTTTACATCTTTCTCCCTAGCAGGTAGGTGGGAGGGACAATGAATGTTAAAACAAAACAAAAAATAAAATAAAACAAAACAAAACAAAAGACATGCTTTTTTTTTTTTTGGTTTTTCAAGACAGGGTTTCTCTGTGTAGCCCTGGCTGTCGTGGAACTTACTCTGTAGACCAGGCTGGCCTCGAACTCAGAAATCCACCTGTCTCTGCCTCCCAAGTGCTGAGATTAAAGGTTTGCGCGACCACCACCCGGTGACATGCTTTTCTTGAACTGTTTCTCTAGGGAGCATAATTATTTTTCCTGTTCTTCAGAATGATATTGAGTGGTCCAGAGTCAAGATCGAAATGCAGGCTATAGACTCTTAATCTCACTGGACATGTGAAAGAATGTTGAGGTGATTCATGGGGCAGAAGGACATGAGTCTGTTACCATGCCAGTGTGAGACATGGGAAGACAGATGGGTGAGGGGCTCTGACTGCTGAGTCCCCAGATGGTGCGTGCATGAGCATCCAGGCGGGATGGCAGACACAGAATATATGTTGAAGGAGAAAAATAGTTGTGGGTGCAAAAATTTGGGATACCACTGGGAGTTAACAAAGAAAAGATTTTTAGTTTGAAGCTATTCAAATGACTTTTCTTTTGCTAAAGGGATACAATATCAAGTCTCTAGGGAAACAGAGCGAGAAAGAGAGTATCAGTGAATTCAGTAGGAAAGAAGAGCTAGACTAATAGGCACCCTTGGGAAGGGGAGGTAGCAATGCTGTCCAGCTTGTGATTTAATAAAAGAGTTTGGTCTAAGTGGGAGGACGTTTCATCATCTTCAGTCTTTAAATAGGCTGTGCTGATTACCATGTGCAATCTGCATTTTCTTTGCTCGGCCAGGGCCTGGTTGCCTTCTTGGCTTCTCATCGTCTTGCCACATAGACCACCTGACTTCTCCTCCATCCTCCACCCTCTGGCTCAGTCTTTTATGCACAGAGTCCAGCCGGCCTGGAGCAACCCCTTGCTGGGCTGCCTTGGTGTGTGGACGTTAGAAAGGTTCCTTATCCACTTTGCTGACCATTGCCCCACCATTTCCAGGGGCCTCAGGAAAGACGGGGTCCCAACAGAAACTTGTGTGAGGTCCTCGACATCAGTTATTATCGCTGTTCACTGTAATAAACTTCTACCAGGTTTCTTTTGCTCTGTCAATTGCCAAGGTGGCCAGGCTCAGGAATGACTATTGCTTCTGGAGGTTTGACTGGGTGGGAAATACTCTCCTTCCCTTGGTCTCTTGCCAAGGACCAGCCTTGACTTGGAGAGGGGTTCTGAGGAAGGGGTCTCTGGGATTGACAAAACAATCAACTCAAAGTGAAATTGTGGGTCCAAGCTGGCGGCCTATGCTCTTTCTGCTCTAAACAGCTTTCCAGCCTGCTTTCTCTCTGTTTCGCTTTCTTTCACTCTGATCTGCTTTCTCTCTCTCTCTGATCTGCTCGAGACAGTTCTCTAAGCAGTTCTCTCTTGCTATTCTAAAACATTCTCTGGATAGCTTATCTCTTGCAGATTGTCTTTTATTTTACACATCAATCCAGTCACTCCAGGTTTCCTTTTGATTATCCTATGAATCAACATCCCTTAAACCACGCCCCTTAATTCTTAGGAGACAGCAAGCACACATTTTCTTTTAACCTTGCAAAAGAATCCAGAGCTCTGCCTGCCTCAGTTAAACACAGCCAGCCAGCTAGCTGGGTGAGACCCTGTCCTGAAATGACCATTTCTACCACAGCTGGACCTAAATTAGTTCTGTCCCAGGCTGACCTTGAACTCAGGAATCTCTCTGCCCTTGTTAGTACAAACAAGATGATCTCCTGCAATTATCACTCCCTAAATCTCTTTACCTCCTTCCTTAGTATCTTTCCAACAAGTTGTCTCATAGTTAGCTGCCTTTATTCCTTTAGAATCATGAGGCTTCTCACAAAATTCATATTGTATTATAATTTTTTGCATATTTTTGAGGAATTATATATTTCAAACTCATGTTTTAAAGAGCTCTCCACACCCTTAAGGGTTGTCCTGTAGGACCCCAGGGCTTTCCATTTTGCTGAGACATTAGCCACACCTTCACCTCCTGGACTTGTGTTATTTCTAATTATCATGGAGTCACTAACGTTAGCAGGGAGAACAGTCCTTGAAGGAGGAATGTAAAATGTGTACATTATTATACAAATGAGCTTTAGGTCCATAGCAGGCACTGACACTCTTGGAGGCCCATCTCCGCTGGCCCTGTTCCAGGGGCAGGGACCATGTTGCTCTGTCTCCACCAAGGCCAGGCTGGACCAGGCAGTCTGATCTCTGGGTTTGTGCCAAGGAGAAAAAGAAATCTCCAACTATCTTATCCCTTTTCTTTCTTTATATCTACCTTTTTTCCTATAATCCATTTGGCCAAAAGTGGTTCGGCAGAACCTTTAAGAAAGAAAGCACTCTAATTAATGCTTTAAAATTATCCCTTCTCTTTACTTATTATTATTAATTACTAGTTATTATTAACATTATTGTTGTTTGTGTGTGTGTGTGTGTGTGTGTGTGTGTGTGAGAGAGAGAGAGAGAGAGAAAAGAGAGAGAGAGAGAGAGAGAGAGAGAGAAAAGAGAGAGAGAGAGAGAGAGAGAGAGGGAGAGAGAGAGAGAGGAGAGAGTTACATTTCTATTGCTGTGATAAAGCACAATGTCAAAGGCATCCTGTAGAAGGAAAGGTTTATTTGGGCTTACTGTGACAGAGGATTAGAGCCCATGATGTTCAGATGGAAGCATGGTGGGGAGCTGAAACAGGAAGTTGAGGACTTGCAACTTGAACAAGCGCATGAGGTAGAAAGACTGCGCTAGAAATGGTGCAAGTCTTTAAATTCTCAAAGCCCACCTCCAGTGACAGACGCCCTTCAGCAAGGCCAGATGTCTGAAGACTTTCCAAACAGTGCCACCATTGGGCACAGAGCTTTCCAATCCTCTGAGATTATTGGGGCATCTCATTCAGTGTGTGTGTGTGTGTGTGTGTGTGTGTGTGTGTGTGTGTGTGTGTG
>JADRCD010220960.1:61993-76949 GCA_019843815.1 Montemys delectorum
AAAACTTCCCTAACCTAAAGAAAGAGATGCCCATGAACATACAAGAAACCTATAGAATTCTAAATAGACTGGACCAGAAAAGCAATTCCTCTTGTCACATAATAATAACATCAAATGCACTAAACAAAGAAAGAATTTTAAAAGCAGTAAGGGAAAAAGGTCAAGTAACATATAAAGGCAGGTCTGTCAAAATTGCACCAAAGTTCTCACCAGAAACTATGAAAACTAGAAGATCCTGGGCAGATGTCATACAGACCCTATAAGAACACAAATGCCAGCCCAGGCTACTATACCCAGCAAAACTCTCAATTACCATAGATGGAGAAAACAAGATATTCCATGATAAAACAAGATTTACACAGTATCTTTCCACAAATCCAGCCCTACAAAGGATAATAGATGGAAAACATCAACATAAGGAGCAAAACTACACCCTAGAAGAAGCAAGAAAGTAATCATTCAACAAATCCACACAAACCTAATTCCACCTCTTACAACAAAAACAACAGGAAGTGACAATTAATTTTTCTTAATACATTAATATGAAAATTAATATTACCAACATAGCCTAATCGATTGAAATCCAAAAATATGAGGAATTAGAAATTTATTGCTTGCCATCCAATAGTCTCTCTAATTTGGTAATTGGAGAAATAGGTCCAATATTATACAACCCATGTACACTTTCAGCTTGTTTATTTGTGACAGTGTGTTGCTGTGTACAACATAATGATCTTGAAATCTTGCTTCTCCTCTCTCAGCCTCTCTATTAGTAGTATTGTTTATTTCATGTTCTTACACTATACTATGGTTTTCAGAACAGCTTACATATTTTAAAGGTATTTATATACTCAAAAGAAATGTAGACAATTAAATTGGGAGGGAGTTTGTAAGAGAACAACAAAGAATAAGACTGAATGCTTTGCTTGACATTTGTAACTCTTGTATCAAGTTACCACAGTAAGAGCCAAGATTTTAAGCTCTACTAAATATAAAACAAACAAACAAAACCACTTTATATATTTATGTTCATTTAAGAAAATATTAGTAGTGCAGCAGAACTGTCAACTCTCAGCTTAGCTACGATGGAGGTAAAATCCTTTGGTAATATGAGGGTCATTGAAGTACAGCCTTATTACAATGAACTCCAGTGTCTAAAAATTGTTCTTATTTTGGGCTTGTACCACAAGTAAGAGCCAAGATTTTCAACTTTACTAAATACAAAACAAACAAACAAAAAGACTTTATATATTTATTCATTTAAGAAAATACTAGTAGTGATGTATTATTTTGAAATATACAGTTAATATGTTTGGAGTTATTTAAAATTTATATTGAGAAAAATGTATGTATTTTCAGTATTGCTGTAAACAAGCATCTACATAAGACTGTTAAATTGATTGTTGTTTTATATCAAACAACTTTTATAATACTCATTTTTATTGTTATAATATTTTATAAATTTTAAGGAATATGACAAAAAAAGGTATTGTAGGTATTGAAAGGGGTCTCTGGGAGGAGTTGGGATACAAAAGGGAAACAAGAATTTGATTTAATTCTATTTACTTAAAATATTTTTTTAAATGTTAACAGATTCAGGTAAATTGAAATTATGTAACTTTTCTCATCATAATGCAATAAAAGTTAAAAAAAAAAATCCGGAACCCTGTGCATGCTAGGCAAGTATTCTGTCACCATATCCCCAGCCTGAGAACCTGCTTCAAAAGTCAAAACATAACAACAAAATTAATTGATCAAAATATATTTTAAATTAGAAAAAACTATACAAAATACATTATATTTGAAGAAATCATAATGAAAATCATCATTTGTACAATTAATATATACTTAATTTAAATTATGATATAGACATCCATTTATAAATAGGTAAAATAATGCCATAATAGTCACTGGTAATAAAGAGTCATAAAATTGTTCAAGTGTGAGCTTGTCATTATAAAATATTTTTAGCTCCTTATAGGCAGAGGAAATAGTTTTATGTAAGACTTTTTGTGTCTGCTTAAGGCATTGAATTCTATGTGATTTTTTTATTTCTCTTTGTATAATTTTCCATAATAAACATATATTATTGGCTAAAATATTAAAATGTATTGAAATGTTGTATATTAGAGATGAAGTATTTTAATACTTAGCAGAAATTTTTAAAAATAGAATTGACCAGCTTTGACATAAAACCCACTCTTTGTGCAGATTTGTTTTTATGTTTGTTTTGGCCTTTGGGAAAAATTGTATGGGTAGAGACTTAGCTTTCTGTGGAGCTATTTGATTTCTGGAAATGAAAAGCTTTCCTCAGTAAAGAGGCTGTGAGTGTGAAGGGAGACTGGGGTTCTCCTGGATCCTTTGGGAATAGTCTGAGGGGCTGGAATGGCTTAGATGACGTCTTGCCTAGAGGCAGGAAATAGAGTAGATGATTTCCCTAGTGCTTTGTAAAGGGTGGTCCTATGACTGGGGGGGGGGTGTTGGGGCCCCTGGCTGAAACACCTGGCTCCCCACTCACTACTTCCTTATAAGGAATTTAATTCTAGATGAAAAATAAATTCATAGCTTTTTAAAAGAATTTGTCTTGCCAATGGGTTTTTTGAGAATCAATCAAGGAACTTAAATTTAGTGTGGAAAAACAGATTTAAGGATGTAACAGACCCTTTTCTGGGAAGATGTGGGAACAGGGGTGGGGAACATTCTAGCCAGATTGACTGTGTGTATAGAAGTAGCTGCTGTTGGACAATGAAGTTTAGGAAAACAGAATATATCTGAGACTCCAGGGAAATTCCATTTGGATATAGCATCAATTTGTATTTAAAAAATAATAAGGAAAGAATGTGTAAGGTCATCCAAGCCAATCGTTTTCGTTCAGATAACCAACAGTAGTGATGGCTGGCAGCCATTTTAATTGTGTACTTTAATCACGTAAATACGTAAACCATATTCCTTCAGACTTAGGCTTGGTCAAAGCCATACCAATGGCAACAGAATTATTTACCTTTCTAAGACGTGGGTGGGGTTTGATACTGAATAAAATAGCTGCAAGTTCCTGTGGTGTTGCTAATGGTCTTTAGTTACATGCAGTAGCTAAATGGCTCTGATACGTGCGCCCCTTTCGATCACTGACGTGAACATTTTTGGTTAAAAATGCATTTTTGACCCATGTAGAAAGATTTTCCAATCTTGTTGAATTCCATCATCACACGCTGTCATAAATTACTTCGTTATCTAAAGTGCTGACAGATCAGACTTGGCGAGGTTCTTCCGAGGAGGTTTGTAAGCATTCCTTCCTTAGTTTGGGTCCCTGGACAGGATGCTTCTGGGCAGGGAACGTATCTCCCCATTTAAGGACCTGGTCCTCCTCTAAGTTCTTTTTTTTTTAAGCTTTTTTTTCCTTATTAGATATTTTCTTTATTTACATTTCAAATGTTATCCCCTTTCCTGGTTTCCCCTCCAAAAACCCCCATCCCATCCCTCCTCTGCCTGCTCACCAACTCCCTATCCTGGCCTCCCCTCCCATTGATGGCCGACCTCCTCTAAGTTCTAAATGAAGTGTTGGTCTTCTTTGGGGAACCAATCATGTTACTGATCTTGAGAGATGACCGTATAATTGTCGCAGTTGTACTTCCTGGGAATCTGCCACAAGGTCACGAAATACTAATTTTTTTCTTTTTTAAATTTATATTTAATTGTTGAGATAAGGTCTCCCCATGTTCCTCAGGGTGGTCTCAAGCTTGTGGTCTTCTCACCCCTGCCTCCCCAGTAACTGGGATTACAGGAATTTATTACCACACCCATTTCATTTCTTTACGCTTCCATTTCCTCCTGCCCATAAGTAGACAATATTCTATGCAATTCCTTCAGGCACACATTTATGGGGAGGATCATTCCTGACAGCTTGTTTTTTTGAAGCTTTGAAAGTAAAAACAGCCATCTCATGAAAATGCTCTCACAATTGCTCTGAAAAATAAGGTTTTCATAAGTGATCACATAGGAATATCTGATCTACATGCTTGAGAGGGCCTCCTGAGAGTGACGGCTGACCATGTCAGTGTTCTGCAGAGAGCTCATCTTCTTCCAGGGCAATAATGGTGGATCTTGTTCACTCTTCTTTTTTTTTTTTTTTTTTGGTTTTTCGAGACAGGGTTTCTCTGAGTAGCCCTGGCTGTCCTGGAACTCACTCTGTAGACCAGGCTGGCCCTGAACTCAGAAATCCGCCTGCCTCTGCCTCCCAAGTGCTGGGATTAAAGGAGTGCGCCACCACCGCCCGGCTTGTTCACTCTTCTGATGTGTGGCAGTCCTTGATATTGTTCCCTCATGTCAAAGATGTTTGCATTTGTGGTTCCCTTTGCTCTGCGAGGTTCCCTGCTTCCTACCATGGGCTTCCCCGGACCATCCCAGGCAACAGCAGTTCACATCTGTCTCTTCTCCCTGGTCTTACATTTCTTTCTGGCTAAACATATGGTAGACTCCTGACACCCAGTGACAACCACATGGGGCATAATTGACTGAACTTGTTGAAATTAATGTGACAAACACTTTGTGAGGTTCTATGCTAGAGCTGATATTGCCACATCTGCTTCCTTGAAGAAGGCTTATGATGGATGGCTTATAGAAAATGACAAAGCAAATTGGCCTCCTCCTCCAATGGGAAATCTCTCTTCTGGTTCCTGTTGAAATAAACTGAAGTTGACAAGTCTTTTGTGAGGCTTCACTATGCACTGTGATGCTGATGACCTCTGCTGACACACTTCATGACAGTGTCTGTCTTCTACCTTTAAAAAAATGATCGATGCAGCTTGTTCTAAGCACCGTCTTTGAGACTCCTTCGCCATGAGAGAGGAGTGTCGGAAGAAGAGAATGCGCAGGCTGAAGTGCAAGAGAAGAAAGATGAGGCAGAGGTCCAAGTAAACCAGTTTGTGCATCCACGAAGCCTGCAGGAGCAGAAGTAAGAGATGCTGAAGGCAGGGACCCGGGAACAAATTGTTGGATTGGACTGAATGCTGCTGTCAGTAATAAGTCTCAGTAGACCTGGAACGTCACCTGGGAAAATGACTGCCTTTCTTACAACCAAAAGAAAGTCCTGCTGGCCCTCAGCCCTGGATCTTTGGCGTTCCGGACTAGTTCTGTTCTCTTGTGGCCAAGTGTAACTTGTGTACAATAAATCTTCTTGCTGTCAGCTGAATAAAAAAGATAGATCTAATATTGGGAGTAGGGGGAGCAACTTGGGGAGGAAAGGATTTGCTTTGGCTTGCATGTCCTATCAATCATAGATGAAGAAAATTCCTTTTATGCTTGCCATAGGCCAATCTGGTGGGGACATTTTCTCAATTTGAGGTTCCCTCTTCTGAAATGACTCTAGCTTGTGTCAAGTTGACAAAAACACTAGCCAGCACATGTATATTATCTAGAAATATAGAGATTCAAAACTGTCAGAGGATATGGAAGAGTTTTTAAAAGATGCTATTTTGGTAGAGCAAGATAGCATTATTTACACTTTACATATTTTCAGAACTACTGACTTTAAAAATTGAACATACGAATTTTATTTGGAGACAGGGTTTCACATAGCCCAGACTGGCCTCCAACTTTCTGTGTAGCCAAGAATAACTTTGAACTGATGCTCTTGTCTTTATCTTCCCAGGGCTAGGATTACCAATGTGTGCCATCTTGCTCAAGTTATTGGTGCTAGGTCTTTGTGACTTCTAGGTAAGTACTCTAGCAATTGAGCAATATCTCCAGTTCTGAATTATTTTAGTAAAACAATGATTCAACAAACAAAAATAAGGCAAATGAGCCCTTATAGCATAGCTAAAATGAAAGACTTTAAATAAGGGCTCTTCTTATGAGGATGCTATTATGATTGCCAAGAGTCTTGACTTTTTGTTATATGGCACTGATCTAGCAATATCTGCCACTGGCTCTTTTGTGGGGATTTGGATGGAGTAGCTAATTCACTGTAAAGTGAAGGGGGGTTGGTAGATGATAATTGCAGGCCTCCTCCAGCATGATTGTGCTATGAATAGAACCTTTTATGTAACATGCACGTCCTGACAGCATGCTGTCACACAAGGAAAGCTTGGCTGCTATTAACGTCATGACTTTGATCCGGGCCACGGAGTTGAAAAGATGAGGAATGTCTTAATCCCTTGCTCAGGAGTATGAATGGCGATTGTAAGAAGGGAACTGTAGTACCACAGGACAGCATGAGTCAGCATCAGTTGAACCTCCAGAGTGATTCAAATCTTGCGCAGTTAATGTACTAAAATAAGATGATAAAATTAAATGCATTTTGTAAAGCAAAACCTGTAAAAACATGGGAGGTATCATTCACGTTATGTGGAAGAGGTCATTCATATTACTATCACAGTAATAAACGCGCAGTCCCAGGAGTTAAAACTGTTAAAGTCTAGTATTGGGGTTTTGTTGACCCTGGGTGAACCTGGGCAAGCTTTCTTAAAACCTTAGAGCCCTTCAAGAATCCTTAGCTAAAAGCAGCCTTGTTTGAAGCTCTCCCATTCGCAGGAAAAGAAATCACATCTCTCTAGAAAGAGAAGGATAAATGGTTTGGGAGACGTGGGCAGGGCTGCTTGCTATTCAAGACACTGAACAACTAGTACACCACAGGGGCAATTTCATCAGAACAGAGGCCCGACGCTAAACTTCAGTTCTGGGTCAAAAGGCAATCAGGTGGAGAGACCATTCAGAGCTGTGGAGCAGCTGTCCCTTGCTGGGTGTTGGAGTACATCAGGTATGAGCATATTGTTCCTTCAAAGCCTTAAAGTTAGTATGCAGTGAGATGGGACTGAGAAAACAGCATAATGCTTGCTCAACAGATGAATGAGGAAAGAAAATGTGCTGCATGTACATAATGGGATTTGATTTAACTGTAAAGGGAAATGGGATAATTCCCAGGAAAACAGGTAGAGCTCGAGTTCACAAGGTTAAGTGAAACAAACCCAACTCAGAAGAAATGGAATATGCATCACATATAAAGAATACAGAGGGGGCTGGAGAGATGGCTCAGTGGTTAAGAGTACTGACTGCTCTTCTAGAGGTCCTGAGTTCAATTCCCAGCAACCTTTACATGGTGGCTCACAACCATCTGTAATGGAATCTGATGCCCTCTTCTGGTGTGTCTGAAGAGAGCAACGGTGTACTTATATACATAACATAAATAAATCTTTTTTTAAAAAGATTTATTTATTTATTTATTTATTATATGTAAATACACTGTAGCTGCCTTCAGACACTCCAGAAGAGGATGTCAGACCTTTTTACAGCAATCTTTTCTGGCCTTCACAGGCACAGACATACCTGCAGGCAAAATACCAATGCATAGAAGAGTAAAAATAAATACATCTTTTTACTTTTTTTCATTTTTTTCATACATGTAGGCAGCCAAAGGAAGGCAAAGGAAACAAAGATTCCTTGTTCAGAGACCTTGAGCATGCCTGCCTTTCTTTCAAGTTGCTTTGTTCCTGAAAAGGGCACACAGTCAGCCCTTTGGAGAGGGAATCACCTTGGACAAATATATCTTTTTTAAAAAAGGAAATGACAATCCCAGTGTGTGAATATAACATCTATTTTTTTATAGGTTAGATCCATAAGCATATGTTATTTAACTCATATGACACATCCTAAAAATATGTATTTTAGAATATATAATACATGGATAAAATGAATCCTTTTTTTAAATACAGGAATAGTCAGCTCAGAAGCAAAAGAAATTTGACAAAGCAAAGGACAAGGCTTTTAAGTTCAGGTTTAAAAACAAAGTTTTCATGCAAGGTGCAAGGTTTCAGGGGAGCCCCTTCCCCCCACCCTTGTGTGTGTGTGTGTGTCTGTGTAATTCTAAGAAAGAAATAGGATTACAGCCAAGTTAGGAACAGATATATAGGTATATTCCCAACGTACCCAACTATGTTGGGAAGCTGGAATGTTAGATAGCTTTGAACAGGTCCTAAAACTATATAGTGTTTTCTAGACCACAAAAGAAGACTGTAAGTGGAGGCTTCTTGCAATGTTCCCATGAGTCAGCTCTCAAGACTTTATTGGACTCTGACTACTGATCTTAAAGATGTGCACTGAAGGACTATACAGCAACAGAGAAACCCCATCTCAGAAAACCAACCAACCAGCCAGCCAGCCAAACAAAGAAACAAAAACAAAGTAAGCATATAGAAACATGGTCTTGATCTAAACCTTTGCTGGGCAGTGGTGGCCCGTGCCTTTAGTCCCAGCAGCAAGGAGATAGAAGCAGGAGGATCTCTCATTTCAAGGCCAGCCTGGTCTACAGAGTGAGTTCCAGGATAGCCAGGGCTACACAGAGAAACCTTGTTTTGGAAAAACAAAAAACAAAAAACAAACCAAACCAAAAAACCACCACTAACAACAACAACAAAAAAAACCAAACCAAGCCAAACGAAAAAGATATACACTGAAGGAACACTGAATAGACACACTTGAAAGAGCTGGAAATTCATGCACAACCAAAACTAAATGAAACACTGGTTGAAAACAGGTCTTCTGTTTCGGCATTTTTTTATTTTTTATTTTTTTTTGGTTTTTCGAGACAGGGTTTCTCTGTGTACCCCTGGCTGTCCTGGAACTCACTCTGTAGACCAGGCTGGTCTCGAACTCAGAAATCCGCCTGCCTCTGCCTCCAAAGTACTGGGATTAAAGGCGTGCGCCACCACCGCCCGGCACCCTGGTACATTATTAAAAGGGGATAATAATAGACATTTGGGGAGGAAGACATTGGAAAGAAAATATACATCCAAGGAACAAATGCTTGAATTGAGGCTCCTACTTGTCAGATAGGTCTGGTTCAGTTTCCCAACCCGACGCAGGCGGCAGGTGGCGCTCTCATCCAGGCAGTCCGGGTGCGGATTCTTAGTGTCTGTGTTTGACTACAGGGACCCGGGAGAATAGCGCACATTAACGAAGCACACACAGAAGGATCTTCACGCAGCAGCCGCCTTACCCTGTGGCGGAGTTGAAGCCTAGGCTGATCCCTACCCAGGGTCTCAGGGAGGAGGCTATAGTGGTCCTTTTCACTTCAAGATGAAGTTCAGAAACTGGGCAGAGAGGCCAATAGTACGCAAATTTGAAGAAAGCCTAAGGGACAGCTTGGAAGGTTAGAAGGTCTCAGAAGGGCATTTTGGAGGCAGGTTCGGGAATGTGTGAGAGTACGTCTTACTTTTCTCTACCGCCTGCTTTTGGAAGTGATGAAATCACAGTCATTTTGGTCTTTTTCTCACAAAGTGAGGTCTTGCTAAATGGTTGGCGTGTATGCAACTCGCGCTCTCTTCTAGTGTGACATTGGACGCCTGGGCTTTTGCTAACCTGACATGAAATGGGAAGATGACCTTTTAAAAAGCGCCCAGAGGACAAGAACTCAGGCCCAGTCCCCAGCCACCAAGGGCTCTGAGCATCTTTTGTCGTTTCAGAGCAGGACTTCTCAAAGGGTGTGGCCCGCACGGAGCAGGGTCCCCAGAGTTTTGTAGAGGATGGTCCCTCAGATCCGCTCAAACCTACTGCCCATAATCTCTGAGCACGGGGAAAGGAGATCTTCAGGTCCAACCGCATTTTTCTACGACCAAGAAACTCTCCAATTTAACATCCTTTCAGTTGATTTCCTTTGATATAAAAGTCTACCCGTGGCGACCTTACTGTACTGGTCCCTAGGACTTGAAGAGCAAGGGAGAGGGGACCCACGGTGGGAAGGCAAAGCTCGTCTTTGGGGATGGAGACTGGGATGAAACCGCGAGTGCTGGAGATTTCCCAAAGTGACTCGGAGCTCTGATCTGGGGGCACAGGGCACTGTTTAGTGAGGGGGGGGGGGACCCAGCGGCTTGTCAACTGCGTTCTGCACCCGGCTGCCACGTGCACCTGGGTCGGCTGCCAGTCCCTGGGCTGAACTTGGGAGGCTTGGGGCGGGCTCCTCTGCAAGTCGAGCGGGGCGGGGATGCTGGAAAAGAGGAGGAGGGAAAGTGGGGGTCTGTCTCCCCATCTCCCGCCCCCGCCGCCACCTTTGGCTTTATAATTGGCTCGCGCAGCCGTTTCTTTCCTCTTATCTGATCCTGGGTGAGAAGCGAGGGGAAGGAAGCTCTGTAGGGTAGGAAGCGACGGGAGAGGGACAAGGAGAGGACAGAGTGAACGACAGGAAAGAGAAGCTAATTAAGAAAGGGTACTCTGAGCGAAGCGAGCCAGGGCTGTGGTCCGCTAAGAACCAACCGGCGGCTAATCTTCCCTAGGCGCCAAGAGGTCCCCAACCTGGGCTGGAACGTTGCCCTTCACAGGTCAGTTCGTCTTTCCCTAACGTTTTCCCGCTCGACTTTGCAGTCAATAGGTGAAGAAGGAACTCCAGTGAGAGCCACCTGCAGACGGATGCGATTTCCAGGACCATACTCTGCACGTGTGCCCGCGGGATGGCCGGGAACCTTCGGGGTGGGCTAGGAGATCGTGCACCCAGATAGATGCTTGTCTGGGGACCACAGGGCAGAGAGATTGCAGGCGTGCCGAGTGGCCGACTGGTGTGCGGACAGCAAAGGAGCCCTCCGTTTCTCTCTGGGGATCCCTCCCTCTCACGGTGTCTGGGTGCGGTGGGCGCCGGGGCTGGAATTAGCTGCATTGGGCAGCTCTGTAGTGGTGGCTCCCGCAAGTTCAATTGGTAAAGGCTTAGGGAGTCGTTTGGAAACGCGATATACTCATAGAACACGTCGTTGTTTAGATTCTATTTGGCAGTGGACTGGGAGACCAGTCCTTGGAGACAACTCATCCAAGCATTCATTGTACTTGTTCCTGCACATCGGGGCCTGCACATGTGGACCAGGCTCTGCACGGAAATGGGGGGAGCAGCTAGGGAGAGCTCATAGACAGTAGGGTGATACCAAGCTCCTAGTGTTGCTTTGAGAGGAACCACCAAGCTAAGCTACTGTAGGAACTCTCTTCCCTTAATTATTTTTTTTTCCTTTTATTTTTGAAAACTCCGCTTGCATTCCGCTTCTGGGCATCCGAGGCATCTGCAGAAGTTGGGCTTTAGCATATAGTAGGCACAGTCAGGAGCAGGGAGAGCTAGCTAGGTTAGGCTCCTCTGTTAAGAGGAGCCCTGTGTTCTTTCCAGTTGCCTTAGTTACCGGCCACGGTTTGGAGTTAATTACGCAAACTTGGTGCTGAGCTCTTGGGTACTCAGTGGTAGCTAGTCTTGTGCTGGAGAGCTCAGGGTTGCTTAGCCTAGGTCCAGGAGAGCTGTCAACTTGCCCAAAAGAGCACTTCTAAAGACGCTTACGTGCAGTTCTCACAGTGGTATGAATCCCTTTCCCATCCCCCTCCTCCCCCGCTCCTGCCGGAAAATGGCTTCTAGATCTGACTGGAGTTCCAAGAAAGAAAGATCTATGTATTTAGGCAGGATCATATGTACCTCAGGCTGGTTTAAAAGTTTTCTTCAGAACGGAGGAAGACCTTGGGCTCACATTCCTCCTGTCTCCACCTCCCAAGCGCAGGATTGCAGGATTACAGGTGTGTGTGCGCGCCACGCCACGGCCATCGCCTGGCTTTGACTCTGCTGGAAACATTGCGGAGTTGTTTGCTGGTAGCAAGTGTTTGAAGTGGAGTAGGAACACTAGGAAGAGACATAGGAGTAAGCCCTTTGTGACACCATGGTTAGGAGAAGTCCTGGCCTCAGCTTCTCCCAAGGACCAAAGGCACGTCTTTACAGGGTAGAGTAGCAAGCAGGCTCAGGGTGGTTGTAATGAGGAGACTGAGTGTTCTGTTGCTGATGAGGGACTTCAGCTCTTCAGGTAGCCTCACACATTAGAGATGGGTGAATGCGTGAATGAACAGATGGAATTTAGATTTGAAGTTAAGAGAATAACACGGAGGGGGTTTTGTTGAACCTGGACCCAATGCCAGATTTGTGAATAAGTTTCTTTGATGGTTTTTGTTTGTTTGTTTGTTTGTTTGTTTTGTTATTTATTTTGTTGTGACAGGTTGTACCCTGACTGTCCTGGAACTCATCATGCAGCCCCAGCTGGCTAGGAACTCTAGGATCGTCTTGCCTTAGTTCCCTAAGGACTAGTATTACAGGCATACACCACCATGCCTGTTTCTTTGTGTTGTAAACAGTTTCTTTGATAATCATTTTACACAGGATACAATCTGCACATATAGAGTGCATAATTCAGGGGATTTTAGTATACTTAAAATGTTCAGTCCACATCCCAAATTAAGAATTATTTTAGGTTTCTGGAGACACGGCTTAGTGGTTAAGAGCACCCACTGCTCTTTTAGAGAGAGTCTGAGTTTGGCTCCAAGCAGGAACATCTGGCAGCTCATAAGCACCTGTAATTCCAGCTCCAGGAGATCTGACACACACACACACACACACACACACACACACACACACACACACACGCATACGCACATGCACACCACACCACACCACACCACACCACACCACACCAAATACATGTTTAAAAAAAATTCTGAAAGCCAGGTGGTGGTGGCATATGCCTTTAATCCCAGCACTTGGGAGGCAGAGGCAGGTGGATTTCTGAGTTCGAGGCCAGCCTGGTCTACAGAGTGAGTTCCAGGACAGCCAGGCTATACAGAGAAACCCTGTCTCGAAAAAATAAACAACAACAACAATAAAAAATTCTGAAAAGAAATAGAACATTTTTTAGTATTTCCAAAAGAAAACCTACACCTCTGGATAGTAACTTCCCAATTCTTTCTGGCCTGTCACCCAGTCTTGGTGGATTTCATATACATGGAATCATACTGCATGATTCCTATGTGATTGATTGATTTTTTTTTTTTTATCTACTAGGATACCCTTAGGCTTTACTCATGGTACATAGGGTATCTTTTTAGTCTTTTAGTAAATACTGTGCATCTCCTCCTTCTGCCTCAGGATCCCTGGATGGACCAGGATAATCCTGAACCTCCACTGTAGCCCTGACCTCCAACAGGTCCATCTGAAAGGACAGGAGCCACCCTAGTGAGGCCTCTTAATAATTAATTCTCTGGGCAGGATTCCTTGGAATCTGTCAGTGTTCCTGGAGTAGTTTTGGATGGCTCCCAGAGTTCAGGATGGATGGGAGGAGCTTTTTGGCCCTGGTCCTGGCCCTCTCAGAGTCCAGCTGAAGATTTCAGAGAAGTCTCTAGCCTTCCATGCTTCTCAGAACCATCCAGGGCTGGCCTCCAGGGTATGCTGAGCAAATGAGAGGGGTTGCCAGGGTAGGCTGAGCAATGAGAGGGGTTGAAGAGCAAGTCCAGGAGGCCCCTAGCCTACCAGGAAGACCCCACAGGGCACATTCACTTTAGATCTTTCTTCCCAGGGTCATCAATGAGAACACAAGGATCTTTTTCCTGCTTTTTTTCTTTTGGCCTGGCTGTTGCCATCATCCTCCGCAGAGATGTGACTTCAGCTTTGCAGTCACTCTTGATCAAATTCAGCCAAGTGACCACTGTTTTCCTGGCCCGCAGAGTATAATTGACAATTTCTTTAAGTATTTTTGAATCTCTGCATGTGGAGGCTGTGCTGTTTGAGCACCACTGAGCTCACACTTTATCTGGGATTGCGATTCTGGTGCAGGAGACCCTAGATGATTGCTGGGAGGGATGAGCAAATGGAGGGACAGGAAGCAAGTTTAAATGGAAGCAACCAATGATAACTTTCGTCTCAGAAAATATGTCCCTGAGAGTGATGGATGTCAAGATGATATCAAGGAAGTAATCATTCTTGTCTACTCCTTATAAGTATGTAAAGAGGGGCAAGGGTCCAGTGACTCCTCTATACATTAAGCTTTGAGTGTTGACTGCTTCCTGTTCTCATGGAGATAATGATCTCTCTCTCTCTCTCTCTCTCTCTCTCTCTCTCTCTCTCTCTCTCTCTTCTCTGTCTGTCTTTTGTTCCCCTCTTTCTCTGTTTGTGTGTCTGCCTCTTTCTTACTCTTGCTCCCTCTCCCTCTTCCTCTTTCTATTTTCTCCCTCCCTCTTCCTCTCCCTCCCCCCCCTTTTGTTTTTTGAGACAGGGTTTCTCTGTGTAGCCCTGGCTGTCCTGGATCTCACTCTGTAGACCAGGCTAGCCTCCAACTCAGAAATCCACTTGTCTCTGCTTCCCAAGTGCTGGGATTAAAGAAGGCGTGCACTACCACTGCCCGGCAGGCCATCTCTCATTTTTGCTCTTGCTCCCCCCCTTTCTCTTTCACTCTCTGTGTGTCTGCCTCTCTCTTTCTTACTCTTGCTCCCTCCCCCTCTTGCTCTCTCTCTCTTTCTTGCTCTCTCTTTCTCTGTGCCTGTCTCTCTTTGTTGCTCTTGTTCCCCCTTTCTCTTTCTCTCTCTGTGTGTGTCTGCCCCCCTCTCTCTTATTCTTTCTCCCTCTCCTTCTTTCCCCCTCCCACCCCCCGCCCCGTGTGTGTGTGTGTGTGTGTGTGTTAGAAGTTGTATTACTCAGCTTTCTATCACTAAAATAGAATACTTGAAATAATTATAATGAGAGAAGATGTGCTTGGCTTGCGGTTGAGGCAGTCTTGTCCAGGATGCTGAGTTTGGCTCTGGTGCTTTGGGCCTGTGTCAGGGCGGTACATCATCAACTTGAAGCATGGAGTGGAGCAAAATCATTTACATTGTGTACAAGGGAGAGAAATGAGAGGAGGACAAAGGAGGCTTCCAGGGAAAGCCTTTCTGTAGATTCCCCTTAGATTTTCTGCCACGTCCCAGAGGGCGGGGCCTTTAAATATGTTGATCCTTTGGGTGACATTTATAACACCAACTGTAGCAGTAGTATTGGCACATCCTGACTATTTATTCCTTTCTCTGTAAACAAAACAAAACAACAAATCTTCCCACTACTTTGGGACAGAAATACAATTTCCCTTCTAGGTATAAAACCACCGGACTGCAGGGAAACACGGTACCTCCCCTGGGGTCACAAACCTAGCAAGTG
>JADRCD010220961.1:0-11536 GCA_019843815.1 Montemys delectorum
TTTTGAGAAAGTCTCATGTATCAAAAACTGGTATAGAACTTGCTATACAGCTGTGGATGATCCTGAACTTCTGAATTTCCTGCATACCCCTTTCCCCCAAGAGCTTAGATTACAGATGTGAATCATAGTACACAGTTGAAAATTGCATCAACTCAGTAAGTACAACATTATTAAAACAATCTGCTTTAGTCCTTATGGAATTTAAATCCAGTGGGGGAGAAAAAGAATTCTTCAGGCACAGATTTTGTCATTGAAGAGCAAAGCCAACTCTGGACTGTGTGTTACAAAGCATGGAATCTAAGCCTTTTATAGCACTGAATACTTCACTGTGCTAAGATGCTGTAACAGAATACAAATCAGTCTACTGTATTTGCATCAGAAAAAGTTTTCCTCTGGGGTAAATTTTTTTAAAAAGCCAAACTAAGAAATCCTGTTGACTGAATAGGACAATATACTACTCTTAATAATTTTATAGGTTTGCTGCATATTTCAAAAAAGGTTCAAAAGGGCTGGAGAGATGGCTCCACAGTTGAGTCCTTGTCCAGTTTTAAGAGTTCAGCTCCTAGCACTACTGCCAAATGGCTCACAACCATCTAGCTCCAGGAGATCTGATGCCTTCTTCTGGACACTATGGACATCTACACTCATGTGCACATACCACACTAACTCATATAAACATACACACAAAAATAATAACAATAAATATTTGAAAAGCAAATAGACCTATTTCTCAGAACTTTTCCTTTTAAAACCCTGTCTTACTAGAATGCCATTATTTAGGTTCAGCTAATATAAAATTAGATAAAATAAAGAAATAAGCTAAAGGTTATACAAGGAAATCTCTTTTAAAATAATTCTTATGTGCAAAGACAAATTTATAATATTTTGAAAGATAAGACATTGGTCAATCTAATTTTTAATAGGTTAAAATTATGTAAGCAGTCTTTTCTTGCTTATTTATCAAAGATGCATTTCTCTTCTGGATAGTTTTACTATTTCTCGATACAGTTGGGGAGTCATTTTGCATTTTCAGTGATGAAAAGGGCAAAGGGCAGACAATACATTTTAAAAGTTGAAATTATAATCATCAAAGTGTGTTTAAGAATTATATAACTATGAAGTATCATAAATATTTCTAAAACATAGGCTGGCGCAGGATAAGAAAATGTCTCCTTGACTTATACTCATCGGCCTCTGCTTCAAAATTTTCTTCCAGTACCAGCATCCTACCTTAAACATGATTAAGTATTATCAAGTCTGCTTAAGTCTACTGGTTGGGAGCTGAAAGTCAGCCTAGAGCCTTCTTCCTCTTAAAGATGACCAGTTAGTTCTTCCTTGGTCTCAATGGCTAACTCCTGCAACAACTCTGAGTAGAACAAAGTATGATGGTTTGTATATGCTTGGCCCAGAGAATGGCACCATTAAAAGGTGTGGTCCTGTTGGAGTAGGTATGGCCTTGTTGGAGTAAGTGTGACCTTGTTGGAGTGGATGTGGCCTTGTTGGAGTAGGTGTGTCACTGGGTCAGGGATAAGACCCTCACCTTAGTGGCCTGGTAGAGAGTATTCTGCTAGCAGCCTTCAGGTAAAGATGTAGAACTCTCAGCTCCTCCTGCACCATGCCTGCCTGGATGATGCCATGCTCCTGCCTTGATAATAATGGACTGAACCTCTGAACCTGTAAGTCACCCCAATTCAATGTTTTCCTCATAAGAGTTGCCTTGGTCATGGAGTCTGTTCACAGCAGTAAAACCCTAACTAAGACAGTAGGCTTGATTAGGGACAGACTCAAGATGGCAGAGAGCAAAGGGAAGAAGCTGCCTTCTCTAGAAGCAAACTACCCGACAGTGCTTCCGGCACCCATACTCAGAGATAAGCGGCACATAGGTTTGAAATAATGGCTCCTCAGTGCTTCATTCTAAGTGTTTTCTCTGTTTAAAATATATTACTTCCAAACACCCCCAATACTTTATTGGTTCAGAATATAATTTTATTTTCATATTAAAATTTTTAAATATTTTTATGACTTCATATTGGATCCTATTGTCATACTCCTAAAGCAATACAAGAAATATAGATATTAGCTTCACATTTTAAGATAATTTCCACTTAAATTGGCACATTGCTTATGAGCTTTAATGCTTTAAAGGATTAATGATTCTAAATAAATATCTTGTGGGTGGGGTCTCTCTCTCTCTCTTGTACATCTTTACTTTTGTTTAACCACAAGCAATATTTTGTTTATAAATACCTTTGTGACTCTAATTCTTTTGTGGAGCCCTTGAATTCTGTGAATCTTTGATATTTATAATGGGATCTCCTGTGTCTAACTTTCTGTTCTTCATAGATGGTCAGTTGCAATGGGTTAGTTCTTCTTCCCAGGGTTTCTACATATATGAGGCAGAAGCCTTGGGAAAGACAACTACACAGCTGCAGGCTACACACTTATCACTTGGAGTATGGAGTGTGGAGAAGGGTAGAGAAAATTCTAGAATGATCTTCACATAAGCAGAAACAAGCTTATAGAATTCTTTCTAGATGATTCCATTTTTCTTGTGGTTTAGATATAAACCCATATTTATATCCATCCCAGATGAATGCCATTGGACTCTTTCCATCTGAGCATTTCATTCTTGAAAAAAGTCTAAAAAATGTGTGCTCAGTGTAGTCTTGTTAGTATTTTGTCTAAGCTCCACCTCAGTTACCTGACAATAGCCAGGTGTGCCTGACTTACAAAAGGGGCTGCTTGCTCCCTCTGTTCTCTCTTGCTCTTGCCTTTCTGCTCCTGCTCTGTCCTCTTGTCCCTTCCCTCTCTGTCCCCATTCCCTTCCCCCGCTCTCTTCATGTGCTTATGGCCAGCCTCTGGGCTTCTGCTCCTCTCCTCTCCTCCTCTCTCTCTCCTCTCTCTCTCTTCTCTCTCTCTCTCTCTCTCTCTCTCTCTCTCTCTCTCTCTCTCTGCCTCTACTACCCTCTCAACTCTCCTCCCCATGCTTTGAATAAACTATTCTATACTATACTGTCGTGTGCATGGTCCCTCAGGAGGAAGGGATGCCTCACCATGGACCAGAGGAGGCAACCCTTTCCCCATACCTGACTATACTTCCACCAAAATATATTTCTCCTCTCTTTATCTTTTTATCAAACACAACACTTGCTCTAACATTATTCTAAGTTGCGTAGCCAAAGCTCAAAGGAAAACATCTACATATTTTCTATATGGGGATTTCTGCTCATCAGTACCACCATTTTGTTTTCTAATCTGTGGGATTTCATTATAGAAGACAGCCTGCATGTGTAAGTTTGGGTTTTCTTCTGATTAAGTTCCCTAAGATTTTATCAGTTATAGAGAACAGTTTGCTGCTGAGCAAGGGATGGAGTTAGGTTGGAGGATGCTACATGAAGGCTCAGATTTGCATCTTTGCTCAGAGGTCTATCTTCTCACTCCCATTTCTATGACCAGCCATGGCTCTGGTTAGACTGTGGTAGAGTCATCTCATTGCTCAGAGCAGAGGTTTGTGCATGGTACATTTTCTGCAGGTTTCATACTTTATGCCATGAATCTGTCCCCTTTCCTACTTCACACAAACCCACATTTTTGTTTTTGTTTCATCTTGTTTTTCTGTTCCCATTTGGGTATTGATACTGCCCCTCTCAACCCATTTCTACCGGTAAGTATAACAATTTCTTCAGGAAAGACTTATTTTTCTCTTCTGAATACATACTTGAAAAATAAAATTGGTTACCTTCTCTTCCTTGGAACTCAGATGTAGTATGTTTGACTGAGCATCCTGTGTGTGTGGAAAGAGTAGCCATCCGTGTATCACTTTAGCCTGGGTCATGTTTAATAACAGCATTCTATAAACGCACGGACTGGAAACCAGAGTCTGCTTTAAATAATTACGTTTGGTAGTGGATTCTTCTCTTAGGAGGTGTTGGGCTCACTATATGAGGTTGTGTTTTTAATAGAACTGAAGAGCTTTGTAGAAGTGTTAGAATCTTATTTTCTTTTTTCACACCTGACAGAGCAGCCATTACCAGTGTAGCTGATGTCTCTGCTCTGTCTCCAGGGGCTGCAATTGTGAAAGTCTCACTTCCACATGATAATTACTTCAGCAGGATCTTCGATGTTCTCAGTTACCTGTAAGTATGTGCCCAGGGGCAAGAGGTTTCCTGTATCTAACCTCAAGGCTGCTCATGAACCCATTCCTTACATTTCTTCAGCAGTTGATTCTTTCCACTTATGCATGACCTCACTTTCTTCTCTATACATGTAACAGACTCTCATGGTTTCGATAAGGGTGCTCATGTACTCCTCACTGTAGTCTATAGACCAGCTCCTCAGACTAGGTATTTGCCAAAGAGGGCAGTCAGGCAACTCCTGGTGGTGAGGATGGATGCTTTACAATGAAAACTGCATACATCCTTATTGCTCAGTTTTTGAGATAATTGAGTGGGAGTTGGGGGAATAATGCTTCAGAAACCTAAACCTATCTCATGCCATCAACCCTCAAATTAGTGGTTTTGTCTTTCTGAGTTCTGTATCATTAGAGGAAGGGGTTGTCCTCAGTTTCCCTTTATTTCCAGACCTTGCCCATAGCACAAATAGGCTACTGTTATTTATTACAGTATTCTTAAATTTGTATGGGGTTATAATATGAAAAGATAAGTATATAGAAGTCCACATGTATTTTACCAGTACATCTCATTGGTCAGATTCTTACCTTTACTTATTCTACATGTCGCCTTTGTCTATGACATTGGCATGTGTTAGGAAATATGTTGACAGCTGAGGAACAGAAAGAAATTAGGAGCTATTTGTTCAACATGAACTCAAGAGGAAAGGTAGGCATACCATGTGTGGATGCTGTGAGTATAGCAGTGTGGGCATCTTCCAAGTCTGACTGCAGTGACTCCCATCAAAGCCTAACTGAGGCTTTATGAGGTGAGGCCTTCATGAGGCACAGTGGCATAGCAGGGATTATCCTAAAAGAACCCACCAAAGCACCCCTCACACAGGACTGCTGCATCCCACAGCAACTGCATCCAGGGAGACACTGCTCAGCATTTGCACATTCAATTTATAGCAGAGAAGATGAAGATGAAGACAAGATAGCTTGCCTCGAAGAAGAGATGCTACAAGATGGGCCCCACAATCTGTGATGAGAGCCATTGCTCTTACCCCTAAAAGGGGATTCGATAATGCAGAGGTCAGCTCAGGAACTTTAGAAAATTCCACCGGACCCCTCCCCTCCTGGAAGCAAAGGTCATAAAGAACATAGGCCTTCCTCCAAAAGAGAGAGGCTAATTACATTCCTCAGACCACAGGGAGGAAGGACTGACCACTGGAGCTCATAGACACATTCCACAACTGTTGGCCACCCACCTCATTCCCTATACACCAACTGGTTTGAAAGTCACACTGTCCTGCCAACCGCTAGGCATTGTGCCTAATGGCTGCTGCCTGGAGAATTGTATAAAGGCTTGCCTGGCGACCCCACCATGTTGGAACAATAAATTCCTCTTGCTTTTTGCATCAATTACTGGCTCTGTGTTCTTCACTCAGGAAGTCCCCCATAAGCTAAGGCTTGCCAGAGACTTATAGTACATGACAGGGTCAATGGAAACATGGATCATAGTTAGAGCTGTGGGCAGGATGAACACAGTCAAATCACCTAAAATCTGTTCCCAAAGCAGGTGGATAGGTAGTGTGTCTTGGAACCTTCAACCTCCAGCTATTGTGCAAGGCTGAGATCTCTACAGAAGCCACCATGCCTAGCATGGCAAAGGAAACTGGGCTTTGCTCTGCTGCTTAGCTCAGACATAGAACATGCTGCTTATGACATACATCAGTTTGGCAGATACTGATTTTAAGGCATGGGGGTAAATTATCCACATTCCAAATAGTAAAAATGCAAGAAAGTTCCCCCCTGCTAAGTTGCAACCTCTTGTTTATTTCTGAAATGATAATAGCATCTGGAGTGGTTCCATTCTGAGCCTGTATTTGAATGAATTGAAGATTTATATGTTCTATTTATCAAGAAAAGAAGCCAATTGTGGATGAGATATTGAGAGAAGAGTGAATATCAAGTAAGATGGCCTGTGATTAGCTGAATCAAAGAATCAAAACAGCAGAAAATGGACCAGACTAGAGTAATATAATTGACTTTTTTCCTTAACCATTCATTTTCAAGAAAAAAAAAAAACCAGTTCTAATTTTCTTGATGTCATGATAGTTTGACATAATACCTTGTGTGGTTTGTGGCTGTGTGTGTGTGTGTGTGTGTATGTGTGTGTGTGTGTGACTATGCACTTGGATCCTCAGACATTAACTTTAGAGAAAGGTTGTTGAAGAACAATGTTTGACCATGTCATTATGTTCTCACTTTATCAATGGTCACAAAGGACAGGAACGGCAATGGCCAGTGCAGTAGTCAGTGTGTTACCTGCCTGAGAAAATGTGTTACCTTCCAGTGACAGAAGCAGTGGGGCAAGATAAAACTAAGATGCTGGAGTAATAAACAGGGAGAACGAAGAGGAGTGAAAGGGGCAAATGGGGGTGACAGGGAGGAGCTGGCATAAGCGGGAGGATCTTGAGGTGAGAGGGAGGATCTGGGGTGAGAGGGAGGAGCTGGGGTGAGAGGGAGAAGCTAGTGAGTACGAAGAGCTGGAAGTGAGAGGGAGAAGCTGCAGATGAGAGGGAGGATCTGGAGGTGAGAACAGGAGCTGGATGCTGGGGAAAGAATGAATGTAGTCAGGGCACTGTGGAAATTCAGCTTTTCTGCTTATTTTTGTGGAAATAAAACCACCAATTTCCATGTTTTACACTTTACTTTTAATTAGAAATTAAATACATGTTCTGCCTATGGCGCTTTGTTAAAACATGCTTATTTTTATTTTATGTGTATGCGTACTTTTGTGTGCATGTATATGTGTTACACCATGTCTTGCCATGTTTACAGAGGCCAGAAGAGGACACTGAAGCCCTCTGTCACTTGAGTTACAGATGGTTGTGAGGCACGGTGTGGGTGCTGGGAACTGACCCGGCATCCTCTGACAGAGCATCTCTCTTTAGCTCTCACATGGAGTGTTTTAAAATAGGTTTTAGCCCTAAGAAAGTCTCTTTTGCATGTTAAGTTTATAATACAGAGTGAATTTTAAGCCAAATTTGAGCATACAAAACTACCAGCCAGGTATTCCTCTATAATTGGGGTCCTTCCTTTGATGACTGGGAAACAGGGCACCCCTCACTTCACAGCCATCCCTCAATACATTTAATGACCTGAAGTGACTCTTTCTCTAATGCTTCCCTGTTTTTTAAAAAAAAATTAGACACACATTTCTCACCACTGTGAATCTTCTTCCTATGACAAAATTACTTCAGTGTCATTATTAATACGAACTTCCTAACCCAGATAGTCCAATTACACAATTTACGTACTAAATTGAGCTGTAATGGAGTCTTCAGTGAGTAACATTTTGAAATTGGCACTATTTTCTTCTTTTCAGCTTAACTTTATTGAATATCTAATTTTGTGGCTTACATCATAGTTGATATGGACCTTATGTGTTGTTGAAACCAAGTAAGAGGGAATACGAACCAGTCAGGTGTAGAGGAAACAGAATGTCACTCCTCTTTACTCAAGCAAATGAGCTATCTGCTGTCATGGCCCTGTGGTCCACAATGTGCAGTAGAAACAGTGACTATTGGTAGCTTCCATTAACATCTGCAATCACCCAAATGCATATATGATTCCTAGATTTTTATTGAACACAAATTGATTCTTGTCTGTGTTTAATGAAAAGTCAACTTCAGCATATAATATCAGTGGAGAAAATGAAATATGGAAAGAAAGCAGAGGAATAGTCGAGGGACTGAAGTAGTGGGAGGGATAGAGCGAGGGGGAGGGCCTTGTTTTCAGGACATCTGCAGCCCCATCCTTCTAGTCTCTTGTCCATCCGTTTTTTAAATCTGTTTTTATGATGAAATTATATTTTCCTAATGAATGGAAACTAGTTCCTTACCATACCATAATATCTATTTTATATTTACTTTGAATTAAGTTACCCACTTTTTCATAGCATATGTGATGACAGTCAAAGCCTTCATTTTTGACTATTAACCTTATTTAATTATTATTTTATAATTTTATTTCACTCCACTTTTAAGATATTTTTTTTATTTAATCTACTTTACAGTCCAGACTTTACCCACCTCTCAGTCCACTCTCTGACTGTTCCACATCCCATACCTCTTCCCTCCCTCCTGCCTCCATGGCATCCCCACCTCCCCCTGCCCCCATCCCACCAGATCTCTTTACCCCCTGCGTCCTCTAGTCTCTCGAGGGTTAGGTGCATCTTTTATTAATAAGATTCAAATCTTATTCATACATTTGATCTAAATGTATGAATTTTTCTTTAAGAAGGTTTGTATGTACTAAAATAACAGAAATTATAGGCTGTTCATTGGGAAGACAACCTAGAGAGGGTTGGTCCTCGGGAAGTAAACAACAGTTCAGTTAGTGCATGTGGGCCTAGGAGACACTGCAGGCCTCCAGGTCTGTGAACGGCACTGAGGGGAAACAAAGCTCCTGAGGACTTTGCAAAGCCACCTTTAATCTCAAAAGTGTACTGTCCATGTTCCTGCCTCCAGATGATGTGCCAGCACCAGCATGCTGTCTCAGGAGCTGGTTCTACCTCTGCCACCTTTGAGCTCCGTGTGGTAAGTTTGTAGTCAGTACCCTCCACTTAGAAATGAGAAGAAGAGCACATACTGGGGATGTAGCTTGGCTGCTAGAGTGCTTGCTTAGCACACACTTAGCACTTGAATCCATCTCAACAATCTATTGGGTAATGTTGCATAAGCCTGTAATTTTTTTGCACTGGAGAAGTGGAGGTAGGAGAGTCTTAATTTTACTGTCACCTCTACAAATATGAGTAGCTTAAAGTCAAGCTAGACCTCATAATTTTTTCTGAAAAAAATATGATTGTGGCAGCTGGGATGGAAGAACATGTCTGTAATCCCAGAAGGACCAGGAGTTCAAAGTCAGCGTTGGTTACACAATAAGTTTGTAGCAAGCCTAAGATCTGCCTGGGGCTCAGGAGAGAGACTGTATGAGTGTCATCTGAATTCCTATAATCTTGTTCACAGGACAGGAGTGAACTTGGGTTTGTGTGCTAAGGAGTGACTAGGAAGAACCAGGCCATAGGATACCCTTAGCCAACCCCTGGCTTTGTGCTGCTATTTGACATCACAAAACAGAGACTTTCATGTTCTTGTACAGAGATCAAGACAGGCTTTGAATGCTTGAGAGTTATAGACAGCAACACCTAACCCAAGACAGGCTACCTTCACCAGAATCTTCCTTCCCTTCCGTACTGGCTGGGTTTGTGTGTCAACTTGACACAGCTCGAGTCAACTGAAAAAAAAAAAAAAAAAAAAGGAGCCTCAGTTGAGGAAATGCTTTCATCAAATTCTGGTATAAGGCATTTTATCAATTAATGATTGACGGGGAGGGTCCAGGAGGGCCCACCTCCATTTTGGGTGGTACCATCCCTGGGCAGGTGAACCTGGGTTCTATAAGAAAGCAGTCTGAGCAAGCCATGAGGGATAAGCCAGTAAGCAGCATCGCCATGGCCTTGACATCAACCCCTGCCTCCAGTTCCTGTGCTGCTTAAGTTCCTGTCCTGACTTCCTCCAATGCTGGACTGTGATGTGTAAGTGTAAACCAGATAAACTCTTCCTCCCCAACTTGCTATTTCATCGTAGTGTTTCATCAAAGCAATAAAACTCTAACTAAGACACCTTCCCTGGATTTTCCTTTCATCCCAACTTCCTGAATTCAATGGAAAATTGCAATAACTCAGCACTAGGATGATATTTGAAAATGCATAGTTAAAGTCCTACCCAGTAACACATTGCCAGTGTGGCAACTACAACATTACCTTGAAAATGATTTCATGTATTTAAATTTTAGCTGATTAACTGGTGACTGTAAAATTTAAAGGAAACAATAGGAACAACAATGTGAAAACCAAAGGCCACATAAGTGAGTGGAGAGATAGCTCAGTGATCACCAATTGTAAATTCAACATTCACATGTTAGGCTTTCTTTAATTAATATATAGATCCAATGTAATTCCCAATAAAGCCTCAGCCTGCTGTATTGTCGATATTGGCACACTGATACTAAAGTTTGCACAGAAAGGCAGAAGCCTAGAATAATGAGCATACGACCGAGGAAGATGGGCTGAAGGACTGACATTGCTGAATTTCAAGACATGCTAGTGAGCTGCATTAATCAAGACGGTGGGGTGTTGGTGAAAGAATGGATATACAGATCAATGGAACACAAAAGGCAAGCTGAAAATAGACCAGTAAAATATCACAGCTGATCCTTGCACAGAAGCACAAAGACGGTCGATCAAGTGAGGAAAGTCTTTTCAATAAACGGTGCTAGAAAAAGCACCTATAGCTAAAAAATGAGCCTACACGGAGACTTTGAACAGTTCGGAAAATTAACTACAAATATAAAACAGACCTATCCCAAAAGGCAGAGTTATAAAACCTCAAAGGGAAAAATAGGAGAAATAGAATCAGCTTTGAGCCTGATGATAGATTTGTTGATGCCACACCTAAAACATCGTCAGCAGTGGACAAAAAGCACAGATGAATTGGAAATCATTTAAAGAAAACTTTTGCTTTGCAAAAGCCATGTCAGGAAACCAAAAGGGAAGCCAACAAATGGCAATAATGTTTGGGAAACATTTTACATATAAAAAAAGTGTTTCTTAAATAGCAAAGAAATTTTAAGAAGAAAATAAATCCAATTTAAACTGGACAAAAAAATCTAAACAGAGAACCGCCACATTGACAGATGGCCAAATAGCAGAAAAAACTCCTTTTTAAAATCAAGTAAATGCAAGCATATGGTTGTGTAGCTACTAAACCTTTAAAATCAAGCTGATGTTGGCGAGCTTGTTGACCCAAGGGAACATTCCTTGCTGTTAACAATGTCAAATGGTGGTTGGACGTGGGGTGCAGGTTGAAAGCACCTTGCAAAGCTGAACATTCTCTGGGTGTACAAGCAGTGGCATTGTTCTAAAGTACCTGCTGGAATGCTTTATATGTTCAAACTCAAAGCAAAGCAGCACGATGCCTGACAATTGTTTTAGATGTGTTTCTTACAAAGAGGAAGCATCCAATGTGCCCTATAGTAAACAAAAGAATAAGCAAGCCACAGGGCCTTATAGAGTCAAATCCTATTTATCAACAAAACAGAACGAGTTGCCAAGACATGGGTGACTTCCGTGTGTACTTTAGTGCAGAGTGTGGTCTGAAAGGCTCTATGCAGGACACTTTGTTGATAGGATACCATAGAACTGCTAAACTACAGACATGGGGAAATAGCCATGGTTACCAGGGGTTTCATGTCTCTCTGTCTCTGTCTCTCTGCTTTTCTCTGTGTCTCTGTGTCTCTGTCTCTGTCTCCTCTCTCTCTCTCTCTCTCTCTCTCTCTCTCTCTCTCTCTCTCTCTCTCTCT
>JADRCD010220961.1:12117-23398 GCA_019843815.1 Montemys delectorum
ACACACACACACACACACACACACACACACACACACACACACACACACCTGCTATGGCCCCTTGATTTATATCAAGATCATGCCCAACAATTCTATCCATCCAGTGTAGAAAGCCTAGTCAATTTAAAGCACATCCAGTATGCGAGTCTGTCTGCATGGGGTGAGAGACAGCCTCTGTTAGCAGCATGGAGTGCTGTAGAGCCCATGTTGTTTCCTGTCTGATCACTTGCCTGACTCAAGGCTGGCTTTCATTGGTATTACAGGTAACAGTGAGGAAATGTTATGCAGCACATTGATTAGAAAAAATTTCAGAATTCTATATAAGATTTACTTTTGTACCAGATGAGATAAACAACAAGCAAAGAAAAACTGTGTCAAATCATAGAGGGTTGAAGACTATCTAGACACAATATTGGAACTGAATCAGTCAACATGATAGTAGGTTATGGGGATGGATGATGGTGTTCATTGTAACAAGAAACAGAAATGTAACTAAAATGTCTGGTCCTGAAGCTGTTTGCCTGTAGTAGAGTCTCACTAGCATTGGGAGTCTATTTGTCCCTCAGTCTCTTTCATACACAAGGTTTCCTTATTTTTTTTTTCTATCTAATATGGTTGGTAGAAAACAAGAGTACAAAGAATTATTATGAAATCATCACACCTTGCCCTTACCTAGCTAAGTAACATAAGGAACAACATTTAGCATGCTTTACTCTACCCACAAATGCAAAACACACACAAAATGAACATATCCAAGGTGATCCAGGGATTCAGCTCCACACATTGATGAAAGCTGTCATATGACTGGTCATAAGATCCAACTTTGTTTGAGAGATTTCTGCTAAGCTCAGCCATAGCTCATTAGATTTCAATATATTGACTTGACTTCTGGTGCTAATCAGAAATGCAAGATCTCCAGAGCTCCACTCAGCTGCTGTTCAACCTCTTGGTGACTAAGTTGGAGCACAGCTTGCCCAATGGGTTGCAGCACTGTGATTAAGACAATTGCTGTTTCAGATTCTTCCTTCCAGCTCTGTGCTTTTTTTTAAAAAAGCTATCTCACTAATGTCCTTATTTTTTAATCTTGTCTTCCTGTAAAGCCCCCATTCCCATTAAGCTCATTTTAGTCTCATGAATTCATCGTGGTAAAACAGTTATCTCTTCAGCATTGCCCATTCTTTTCTTTTCTTAGACAAGGTGTGGCAGCATCTTTTTCCTGAGTTAGGTATAACCACATGACTGACTTCTATATTATGTGGAGCAGGAAGCCTACACAGCTTCCATAAACCCACCCCAGCCATCAGTGTTGTGCATTCTTATTATACTGGGTAAATGCATTGTGGGCAGGCCTTTAGGATGCAGAGGAACAACATGGAAGGAACTAGGACACAGGCACTACTTGAATATAGACACTAAGGATCTTCCAAGAAGAAACATGAGCTTGGGTGTATTGAACCCTTGTAGATATATATATATATGTCTACATTAATAAAATATTAATGAAATTTATCTACTATGCTTTCTAATAAGATTATAATAATTTGAAAACTGTAGTAGAAATTGTTTCTATTCTACCTAACACCTTTATTTTGTTTTGTTGGTTATTTTTGAGACAGAGTTGCTTGCATCCCAATCTTGCCTTAAACTATGCAGTGTGGCTATCTGAGGATGTCTGGTCTTCCTGCTTTCACATCCCAAGTATTGGGACCACAACTATGTCCCATTATGTGTAGGGTATGTGGTGCTGAGAAGCTAACCCATGGTCTCATTGTGCTTGGTGAGTACTCTGCCAGCTTTGCTACATTCAAAGGACCTGCTTTGTTTTCATATCCACATTTGCGGAATCCCTGGGGTGAATTGGTCACTTTTTTCAAAAGATACTACCAGAAATCTTGAGCAACTAAGCCAAACGGAGTTCAGTGGCTGCCTATGTTCTGTCTGCTGGTTATCTGCACACTGGGAGGGGAATGGTTCACTCATTTCCCTCACATCCTTCCTTTTCCTCTCTAATGATGCTGCCCAAGGGACCCACAGGTTTATTGGGTTAATTAATGAATAATTCAGTGTCTCACGCCAAACACCAAATTTGTCAACCAATGAAAACCCTCTTATTACTCCCACTTTAAACCTGATCTTATATTCTATGAGCCCTAGGAATCTCTAAAAGTCTTAAAACTTTACCTCAATGGTCAACTATGGGGTTTTATATCTTCTTGCAATAATTATCATCTTACATGACTTGTACCCATTTCCTTCCATTCACGTGGTGAAATGAGAAATGAGAAATGACCTATAATCCATAGGCGGTTTGTATGCTAGGGTAGCCATGAATGTAGCCCAGGACCTTTGTAGATGACAGTTCTATGTTATAAAGTCAGAAGTTTGGTTGTGTTGATTACTGTTCAACAAATGGGTGAGCTGCAGAGAACTATTCACAGCTGAGAAGACCCTCGCAGTATCCCTGGGATATGAAATCAATTCATTCATTGCTATCAGGATGTCATTGGTACCAAAGATATTTGCCTGCCACTTGACAGTCAGGGAAATGTATTCAGTTTTAAGTATTAAGACCTATGAGGCTTTTAGTAGACAATTTTGGTGGAGTGTCTTAGTAAGTAAGCAATCCTCAATCACTGTGCACAACATAAATGTAAGCAGACTAATATAGAAGTTCCTAGTGTAGTCTGTTTACCAGCAGGCCCCTCAGAAGGAAATTTCCAAGCACAAATTATCAGGCCAGATGAAGCTGTCAAGAGGGTCCGTTCCTACCGAGACCTACCTCTCAAACTTGCCAGAGCTCACCATTTCCATAGGTCCTTGTGAGGCCATCCTCACTATGACTGCCTGTGTTCTTCACCTGATTCTCCTGAGGACATCAGTTTCATTTGATATGATGGTCCTGATGTGCTTACCTTAACAGTCACCCTTTTAATGAACACGTTCAAATAAGGGTTACAAAGTAAGAATGAGGGGATATATGAAAGCTAATGAATTTTGGAATCCAACCTCAGCGCACAATAATGAATTTAGTTCAAGTATCCTCAAATACTTTGTATTATTTGATGTTTGGTGATCACTGAAGTTGTACAGTTCCTAAAGCCCTTAATTAGACTAGGGAATTGTTGGTGGGAAGGCTATCTGCACACCTGTTTGGGTTCTGCCTTACAATAGACACTTTTATTTTCTCAGTTTCAGTCATTTCTCCTGCTTTAATTAAAAACATAGACATAAAATATCAGAATAAAAGAAGAAGAAATGTGTTAGTAACATGTATAGGAAGGAAGTACAATTTTTACCTGGTCTTTACATACTAAAATAATGAACAGTCTCAAAATCACATCGATTTACTTCTAAGACAGGTCTTGAATGTATAAAACACATTTTACACACCTGACACAGATACACTGGACTGAGGTTCATAATGAAATATCGATCACTTTATAAGCATAGTTTGTTTTCATATTTGTGGATGAAACATTGGTTAAATGAGAATTTTTCCTAAACCTAGTTAAACCTGATGAAAGCATATACAACATGATAAATAACCACAAAAGTGGAAAAGGGACTATCTCAGGGGAGGTTTTGATTTGCAGCAGAAGTCCCAAAATAAGTGTTATTTTAATTTTATTAACATTAATATTATCAGTGCTACAGTTTTAACATCTCCATAGTGATTTGAGAATAGGCAAGTTTTACTTCTGGATCTGCAACTGTATGGGAATTTACAACAGTGCTGACTGCTTACAGCAGAATTCTCTACTATGAATCTTTTAATAATAATTTTATACATGCAGAAAATATGTTTTGATCTATTAGGAGAAAATTCCCTGAGTCCAGCCATCTCAGGAAGAAGTCTCATCTTGCTAACAGGGTCAGAATTTAGTTTATGTTCCCAGACCCCAGAACCAACTCATTATATCCTACTTCTTCAGGTGTTTGATGTTTTCTGTTAGCCAGTAAAGTATGTAAAGAGGAAAGTTGCTGTTATTCCATTGTCTAAACTAAGACTCACAAGTCATAAATGTGTTGCTTGTCTTGATCAAAGAACCTGAAACCACATGACCCAGATAAGGCCCATTCACCTATATTAACTTTCTTGCTTAAACCCTTGTATCAAAATACAATTGTTGAATGCAACAGCCTACCTCATCCTCCTTCCTTTGGGTTCCTATCCTATAAAAACATTGTACAATCTCCCATCTGGGACACAGATCACATCCCAAACTATCAGCCACCCAGTGCTTGCAGAAAATAAAGCTTTCATGTTTAAGCTTCTGTTTCTGAAGTGAGTTTTCTCACCTGAAAGCCAACAGATTAGACTCACCTTCATTACTCTTCTGTCCTTTCAGTTCCTGTTGAATCTCTTATTAGTTTTTTCCAGCCATCTCTTTTCCTATATCATGCCTTTTTTGTGAACAACATAGTGTAGTTAAGGAGTGTTTGTGTGGGCATGAGCAATGGGGTCCTTACTAGAGAATGAGCACTTACCAATGGCCATAACAATGGGGAAATCAACTCCCTATCTAGTAACCCATTTGCAGCCATAGAACTTTGGGAAGTAGGGGGAGCTCATGAGTATCTTCCCATCCATGGCGGAGTGTCATTGTGTAAGTAACATCAGGAGCTGTGGGAGTGTCATTGTGTAAGTGACATCAGGAGCTGTGGGTTCATGCTTACAACGGACATGGCATATACTGAAGACTGTTCTTCAAAGAATTCATTAGATCCTCTGGTTCTTACATTCTTTTGGCCTCTTCTATGAGCTTTGGAGGGGGTGATAAATGTATTCCATTTTAGGTTAAGTGTTCAGCAATCATTTAATCTTGGCATTTTGAATATTGTGAGTCTCTGCATCATAAAGCACTGCCCTCACCTGGAAAGTTGCTCATACCTAGTTCCAGACTACTAGCCTTCAGGCACAAACAAAATTTAGGAAGCATTTCACTTTTCTTTGAAGCCTAACAAAATATCATCAAGGATGCAGGGGAAGGTAAATGTTATCCACTGCTGGCAGGAGAATAAAGTGGTATGGCCACTCTGGAAATTAGTATGAAGGTTTCTCAAAACACTAAAAACATAACTAATATGACGAAGCTATGTCACTCCTGGATGTATAGCAAAAATTGGAAGGCATTGTACTATAAAGACACTTATGAACTCACTATCATTGCCGCACTATCTATGTGCAGCGACTTTTAGAAATGGAACCAGCTTTCCATCTCCAGCAGCAGATGGATAGATGAAGATATTTCAGTATATGTACACAGTGGGAATCATGCAACACTATTACTATGTTTGATACTTTCTTGCCCCATGGATTACACACTTGCCAGCTTCTGTGTTGACAATTTTATAGTTACTTCAACATACTCATTTCTACATATAGGCCAGTAGACATGTAATGATTAGAGACAATTGACCACTCAACAAATCTAGAATCACCTGAGTGATTAGTCTCTGAGAATCTCTGTGAGGAGCTATCTCAATTATTTAAACGGATATGGGAACACCCGACCACTTTGCCTGGCACTATCGCTTGGGTGTGGAATCCTAAAATGAGTAAAAAGGAGAAAGCTAGTTGAGCACCAGCATGCATTAATTCACTGCTCTTGACTGTAGCACAATATGGCCAGTGCTATAAGTCTCCTGCCACTGTGACTTCCCTGCTCGGATGGAATAGAATCTGGAACAATGAGCTAACTCAGCCCTTCCTACTTTAAGTTGTTTATACCAGAATATTTTTATTATTGCAACAAAGAATAAATATAGATAGACAGACATATATACAAATAGTAGATAGATAGCAAAAAGGAAGGTATACAAAGATAAATAAATATATACATACATAGCAATCATAGTCTATGAACATATGATAGGTAGAAAATAATAGATATATACATTCATAGATATATGCATAACCATAATTTATAGGTGATAGATAGATGATGCATACATACATACATAGCAATAGTTTGTAGATATATTATACACAGACAGACAGACAGACAGACAGATAGGTAATGAGGAAAGATCACCCTTTGGTCTCTGAAAGGGTAGATTCAAGACCTCCCACTGACACTAAATTCCACAGATATTCTCATGTCCCTCATGCTAAATGGTCTATTTGCATCAGCACTCTTTAAATCACTACTTCATAGTTTCGATTACCTAATTCAATATAAATTAGTATATATTTCTACATACACATATTGTGCCATTTAGAGAAAACACTCAGTTTCAGTTTCATCTACTTGGTGCATTTTCTAATTACTTTTCAAACATTCTGATGTTTTGGCTGAACCTACAAGTGAAAACTGCAGAGCTGATTCTAATAGTGCAGAGGGCTGGCTGCATGTTGCATCCTTTGTGCTCTGTTTCTCTGAAGAACTCTAACTAGGACAAGTTATAAAAGAATCCCACTGTCCATCATTGCTTTGAAAGTTTCAAAATGTATTTCTAAGGTAGTCACCAGTGTGTCTAGCATGGTTTGAATGAATAATTAGCCTTTCTGTGACATGAATTTCAGTAGCTCTTTTCTGGGGCACCCTCTATCTTTGGCCAGATTTAGATGCACTGCTACAGCACCCCATAGCTATGAACTGTGCATCTGTGCACTCTCCTGGTTCATATTTGGGACCTTCAACAAAAAAAGAAACATGAGTATTTTCCAACTCTATAGTCTTGTTGCTCATGGTTAGGCTATCCCTAGCCCCATCAAACTTCCATGTTAGCTGTCTCTTCAGTGCACCTCCCCCAAAGTATCCAGAATACAGATGTAATAGCGAACCCTTACATGTTATGGCTACAATAACCATGTTAAATTCAGACCTTGTTAAAATTCCTGTTGTGTTTTCCTACAAAGCACATCTTGCCTTCTTTGGAGAACATTTTGCAGTCTACATCATTCTGGGTTCAGCTGGAACAGAGAATGAAGAGATGATGCAATTTCTACAGAGGTGCTGTCTTCATCTCCTTTCATTCCACTCATTTTTCTCAACAGTGAATAGCTTCCTGAGCCACTCTGGGTTGTGTGTGCCAGGCCCTTTCCTCAGAGCAGGTGTCTGTCTCTGTATGTGGGACCCCTATCAGCACCTTCACTGGGAGTTTCTATTCAAGCTGTAGCTAGAGTGTAGCTGAATTCATCCATCATTTCACTGAGATGTCATGTACATCAGTCATTTCCTCCTCTCCCTCTTTGGTGCCACCATCTGACCTTCTATGAAAGCCGAGTGTGTCAGCTTGAATGACATGTCAGGTCTCTGTTGCTCTGGGAATTGGTGTGGATGATGATTCCTGCGATAATCCATGAGGAGTTCCGCACTTACCACTTACTTTTATGTTCTGAAAACTTCTCTAGCATTTTTCTTCTATTAACTCTCTCTAATCTGCTGAGCATGTCTCCAGACAGCAGATCTTAGACAGCTCAGGCTAGCTCTATGGCATCCCCTGTAACTTCAGCACTAATTTAATATCATTTCACCTTGACTCCCAGAGGTAGACATCATGGATGGTTTTTAAAGTCAACAAGTGAACTTGAGTTCATACGTCACCGCTTCATCAAGTGTCAGCATCTACTGACATTTAAGTTTTCAAGGAGGCAGCTCTCTTCACAAGAACCATGTAATAAAGGAGCTTTGTACTTTATGTTGTGCCAGACTTGCTGTAGGGCCTGCTGTTATCCTTAGTATGTAGAGAACGGTACAGTGATTATCTGCAAGGGCTTAGCTAACCACCTAACCTTTTTTTTTTTGGGGGGGGGGGGAGTTGAGACAGGGTTTCTCTGTATAGCCCTGACTGTCCTGGAACTCACTCTGTAGACCAAGCCAGCCTTGAACTCAGAAATCTGCCTGCCTCTGCCTCCCAAGTGTTGGGATTAAAGACATGCGCCACCACTGCCCGGACACCTAAACTCTTAAAAGAGATGCAAGGTTCACTTAGGAGACAAACTTTGCAACTGTCTGTTTGACTCCATATTCTGAAGTCTAATACATTATTACTGTTATTAGCCAGCTCTATCTGCTATAACCCATCAACATATTCAAGCAACTGTGGTTGGAAGGTATTGAAAAAAATGGTGTCTACAGTAAGAGGAACATGAGTTATTTCTAATTATTACCTAGGTGATATATGGACTATTGGCATTGTATTTACACTAGTCTTGTGCTAAAGTCATTTGGAGATGATTTAGAATATAGGGAGGGGTATGCATAGGCTATATTCAAATACATAATTCATAGAAAATTATAATTCTATAGTATGACTGGCAATAGGCCTTTAACAATTTTATCATTGCTTTTCTGTTTTGGAACTCAAGATAAAGTTCCAAGAAAGTCATATCGCAGTTTGTCAATCTCTCTAATGTACTAAGCATTAGAACTATCATCAAACACCAGAAAAAAAGCTAAATCCAAGGTCATCCCTGGGGATGATCAAAAGATAATCCTCAAAATGTCAAGACCATACAGTAGTCTTCTGCCTGAAACCCAACCACCCACATGGAAAGGTTGGGGGAAGAAGGGGGTAGAAACTAAAGAAGGAGACATTACCATGGAGACAGAAGAGAAGGTGTGACATGGATCTTATGTAGGACTATACATTGGATTTGGAGGTTAAAAAAACAAACAAACATAGATTGTAGGGAAATGATCAAGATATTGACTGACCATTGTCAAAAAGCTAAGTGAGAGGTATATCTGGACTCTGAATTGCCTCTGGGGATTTTCTGATTCTAAACTTAATTCAAACTAATTGAAGAAGGAGGTCAGTCACAGAAGTGAACATTCTAGTTCAAACTCTTCAGTTTTCCATAAAAGATATTCCTGCCAAAGAGAGGGTTCAGATTTATTCTTGGCTTCATGTAAATTTTTTTTCATATTGCAAATTCTTAAAAACTATTTATTGCTGTTTTGTACAGGAACCAGGTGGGTATTGATGCATGCTGTAGCGTGCATGCTGTAGTGTGCATGTGGGGGCCAAAACATACATCACAGGAGTCAGGACTCTCTGATGATATAGTTCTTACATTATTAATTCACTTCTGTTTTTCATAAACTCTATTCATGTGATCTTTTAGTTCTATGGACTCCAATTATTTTTGTAAGAGTTTTTTTAATCTCTTCCTCAGCCTCACATGTCTCCAATTGCTTAGCCAACATCCCTTCACCCTCCCATCATGGTTCCTCTCCACGCCCTCTCCATTACCACATCCATATTCACAGCTTAATCGTTCTTATCTGATTTCTGTCTTTGTTGCTTAGGTTGTGTGTTTGCCTCAAAAAGGAAGGGTTGTACTCTATGACTTAGAGCACATACAATCTACTCCCTTTTCCCTCTTGTGCCGTGCCTTCTTGCTATTTTGAAGTTTATCTTCTACTACAAGTTATGAAGTAATAGGTTCTTCAAGGCTCATTCTAAACTGCACCTCTTAGTATCACATACCATCTTCTTCCGGGTAGGTGCATTAGTGCCATGGCTAGAATCTCCACTTAGAATCAATATACAAAGTATCTATCTAATTCATGCATCTTCACTGAATGCTTAATATGTGTCAGATATTCTAGATGTTAGAAGAAAAAGGGAAATGAAGCCTCATCTCTCATCCATTTTTAACTCCTGGCAATAAACACACTGTAGTGGCTGGTTTTAATTGTCAACTTAGTACAATATAGAATTACCTGCAAAGAATACCCTGATGAGAAATTGATAAGATTTGATTACATGTGTGAAAGGGATTTTCCTAGTTGGGTTAACTGAGGTAAGAAGACCTACCCTGAGTCTACCAGGTCCTGGACTGGATGCAAAGGAGAGAAAAAACGGAACCCAGGCAGGCCTTCCTATCTGCTTTGAACACACTTACCAGGCTCTTGTGGCAATGACTTTTCCACAATGACAGTCTGGTGCCTAGAACTATGATCTGAAGTAGACCCTTTTTTGCCTCAAGTTGCTTTTCTCAGGATTTTTATCACAGCAACAAAAACAAAACTAAAAAAAACTTGCTACCATGTTTCTATCTCCACTAAGATACCTCAAGGGTCTCAAACATGCATCATCAACCATGTTTTCAGGGCCGTGCTAGTCGTCACACTGGTTTCTTGTTCTTTTTAATGTTCACATTCTGAATACATTGCAAGCACGGTCTGCAAAGCTCTTTCTCTTCTGGTCCAAGCTGAGCTGTCCCACTCTGCCTTCTTTTTCTCTCCGTCCTTCTTCCTCTCCCAGCTCCTCTCTCTCTGCCCCTCTTAGGTTCTGCAAGTTCTGAAATCAGACTACATACTCTCTGCTTTAGATAATTCTTGATGAGTAGGGTCATCTTTTCAACAATAACCCTAACAATCATAATATGTCTAAAGGCGTCTCAGTCACATTTCCTTAATTCAATCTGAATCCCTTACATATGCATTTATTTCATGTTTACTTAATATGTAATTCGCTTTTGCTAATTACCACAGCCATATTTTTACTCCTCGTTGAGCACTGTGTTTATAATATGAATTTCTATTCCATCTCTGCTGTATCAGTTTTATGAAGGCAGGAATAGTATCTTCATTCACCATCAAATCTACATGCTAACCCCACACACAATGCATAGTAGCCGTTAAGTTAATCACTAATGCTTAGAAATATGTGTGAATGAGTGAAGTGATTATTGTTTTGAATTTGAAGTTCAATCTCCAGTGCCAACCTTCCCTTTCTAATATCTATTGCCATAAGAGATATTAAAGTAAAACATGATCTATTTTACGATTCTAGTTTCTCTGAGTGTAAGTTCCCAACATTTAATTGCACTCAGTCCACCTCAAAATATCCCTGAAGCACAACAACTGAAAACTGCCATAGGAGCCACACAGTGGGACACTCCCTGGCATCTAAAGCAAAGAACTCTGACATGTGAAAGATTGATGAGCCTAGAGGATGCTCATGTGAAATAGAATAAGCTAAGCGTAGAAAAGGAGACTGAAACCTGAGCTCATCTCTGCAGGGAAGAGAGGCTTGCATGATCAGGAACAGGGAAGATCTTGGCCAAATTTCCAGTTTGGTCAGAATGGAAAATTCCAATGCTTCAGTGCATAGCGTAACAATAATGATTGTAATTTTTAAAATAAGCCTAATTTTTTGATAATTGTCATCACAGGTACTGTAATTACATTATTAATACCATGCCATGTGTCTCAAAATTGATGAATGAATGAGTTTTAAACACTCTTGCCATGAAGAAAATGATAAGTATATAATATGATAAGTATGGTGATTCTTCTGAATTACTCATTCTTAGAGTCTTGTA
>JADRCD010220962.1:0-16689 GCA_019843815.1 Montemys delectorum
TTCCTTTAACTCTCTATCTGGCCAGTACAGAAAACAGATGGATCATGGAGAATGAGAGTTAACTATAGAAAACTAAAGCAGGTAGTAACTCCCATTGCAGCTGCCATACCAGATGTAGTTTCCTTACTTGAGTAAATTAACACATCTCCTAGTACCAGGAATGCAGCTATTGATGTAGCAAATGCCTTCCTCTTAGTACCTGTTCATAAGGGCCACCAGAGGCAATTTGCTTAGACTTGGCAAGGCTAGCCATATAGCTTTTAAGTTTTGCCTCAATGATGTATTAAGTCTCATGCCCTGCATCACTCTATAGCTAGATGTGAGCTTGATCATCTCTCTCTTCCATAAAATATCATTGTTGCACTATATTGATGACATTATGCTGATTGAACTAAGTGAGCAGGAAGTAGCAGCCACTTTGGACTCATTGGTAAAACATATGCCTATCAGAGGATAGGAAATAAAGCCAACCGAAATTCAAGGACCTTCAACCTCAGTGATATTCTTAGGAGTCCAGTGGTGTGGGAAACGTAGAGATATTCCTTTTTAAGTGAAAGATAAGTTATTCACTTGGCCTATCCCACCAACAAGAAAGATGGACAACATTTGGTGGGTCTACTTGGATCCCAGAGACACAATGTTCCTCACTTGGGTATGTCACTCAGCCTATTTGGCAAGTGACTCAGAAAGCTGCTAGGTGTATATGGAGCCTAGAAGAGGAGAAGACTGGCTCCCACATGGCTAGGAAGAGAGTCTAAAAGCCCAGTCACACAGATACATACTTTCTCCAACAAGGCCCCACCTACTCCAACAAAGCCACATTTCTTAGTAGTACCACTCCCTGGGATAGCATATACAAGCCACCACACTACTCATGCTCTCTTCTGTAAGAACTCTAAGCTCAGCTGCTATCATACAAAAAAAGCCAAAAAGTAAGGAGAGGGCTTGTTGGGTAAACAAGTTTCAGTGGAAGTAGAGGATAACAGAGGGAGTTGGAGAAATGAAGGAAACAACTAATCTGACATAGCAACAGACTTCCCTTTGACTCTGTTTATACCCTTAGACAGGGAGATTCGCAGGCTTCATCTGAGATCTTAACATTCCAGAAGTGCATATAGTTTGAATCTCACATGTCATGTTGGTAATCAGGGTAACTTCTATAAATTTTTTTCTGGCTATTTTCAAAATTTTTCATGGTTGAACATTCCATAAATTCTCATGGTTCCTAGACTTCTGACATCCAAAAATCTTTGACACTGAAGATTCATACCACATGTGCTCATATGGTTTACCCTCTTACAGTAATCAAAGAAAAAGCTACCTTCGTTTTAACTACATGTATCCACAATTGCTATGCTGCATTTTTTTTAAATATTTTCTTATTTCAAATTGAGTTCACTGCCAACTACTCAGGGTAATTTGTTCCCTATGAAGTTGTTCATGCCTTGAAATATGATTTTAAACTATATTTGCAAATCTTAAAACTAGTAATCAAGCATAAATAAAGTAGCAGAGTGTATTAAAAAATGTATGCTCTAAAATGAGTTACTCAACTGCAGTTTAAAGGCATTTTACAATATTTACTAAAACATAAAATCAAGGAGGGATATTGTGAATGTTTAAGAAGAGCTTTCATTAGAATGAAAGTTGCTTTATTTTATTTTATTTTATTTTTAATTTAGGTATTTTCTTTATTTACATGTAAATTTCTCCTTTCTCATTTTCCCCTCCAAAAAACAAACAAACAAACAAACAAACAAACACACACAACAAGACTAAACCCCTGTTGCCTTACCCCTCCCCATGCCTGCCACCCTACCCTCTTCCACTTATTGGCCCTGGTATTCCCCTACACTGGGGCACAGAATCTTCACAGGGCCAAGGTCTTCTCCTCCTATTGATGATTGAATTTGCAATCCTCTACTATACTCATGCTGCCAGAACAATCAGTCCCACCATGTATAGTCCTTGGTTGGTGGTTGAGTCCCTGGGAGCTCTGAGAGTACTAGTTAGTTCATATTGTTGTTTGTCCTAAGGGGCTGCAAACCCTTCAGCTCCATAGATCCTTTCTCTAACTCCTTCATTGGGGACCATGTACTCAGTTCAATAGATGGCTGTGAGCCTCTACATCTGTATTAGTCATGTATTGTCAGAGCCTCTCAGGAGATAGCTATATTTAGGCTGGCTTGTCCTTCCTTCAGTCTCTGCTCCATAGTTAATATCTGCAACTCCTTCTGTGGGTATTTGGTTCCCCCTTTTAAGAAGGAATGAAATGTCCACCTTTTGGTCTTCCTTCTTCTTGAGTTTCTTATGGTTTGTAGGTTGTTCTTCCTATATTCCAAACTTCTGGGCTAATAACCACTTATCAGAGAATGCATACCATGTGTGTTCTTTTGTGATTGGGTTACCTCACTCAGGATGACATTCTTCATGTCCATCCATTTCCCTAAGAATTTCATAAATTCATTGTTTTTAATACCTTAGTACTACTCCATTGTGTAGATGTACCACAATTTGTGTATCCATTCCTCTGTTGAGGGACATCTGGGTTGTTTCCAGTTTCTGGCTATTATAAATAAGGCTGCTATGAACATGATGGAGCATGTGTCCTTATTACATGTTGGAGCATCCTTTGGGTATATGCCCAGGCTGAGCTTCTCAGCCATTCGGTGTTCATCAGTTGAGAATACTTTGTTTAGGTCTGTACCCCATTTTTAATAGGGTTATTTGGTTTTCTGGAGTCTAACTTCTTGAGTTCTTTGTATACATTGGATATTAGCCCTCTATCAGATATAGGGTTGGTAAAGATCTTTTCCCAATTTGTTAGTTGCCATTTTGTCCTATTGACAGTGTCTTTTGCCTTACAGAAGCTTTGCAACTTTATGAGGTCCCATTTGTCAATTCTTGATCTTAAAGCAGAAGCTACTGGCATTCTCTTCAGGAAATTTTCCCCTATGCCTATTTGCTCCAGGTTCTTCCCTACTTTCTTTTCTATTTGTTTCAATGTATCTGGTTTGATGTGGAGGTCCCTGATCCACTTGGACTTGAGCTTTGTACAAGGAAGAAGGAATGGATCGATTTGCATTTTTCTACATGTTAACTGCCAGTTGAGCCAGGACCATTTGTTGAAAAATGTTGTCTTTTTTCCACTGTATGGTTTTAGCTCCTTTGTCAAAGATCAAGTAACCATAGGTGTGTGGGTTCATTTCTGGGTTTTCAGTTATGTTCCATTGATCTACCTGCCTGTCATTGTACCAATACCATGCAGTTTTTATCACAATTGCTCTGTAGTACAGCTTAAGGTCCTGGATTGTGATTCCACCAGAGGTTCCTTTATTGTCAAGAATAGTTTTGGCTATCCTGGATCTTTTGTTGTTCCAGATGAATTTGCAAATTGTTCTTTCTAAATCTGTGAAGAATTGAGTTGGAATTTTGATGGGGATTTAATTGAATCTGTAGATTGCCTTCGGGAGGATGGCCATTTTTACTATATTAATCCTGCCAATCCATGAGCATGGGCGATATGAAAGTTGCTTTTAAACAACTGAGAAAAGTTAAGATTGCAGATGAATATAATGTGAATTCAAAGTGCTATCTTTAAGTGATGAAACTGATGGAAAATATTTTCATTTTATAAGTCAAACTATTCCTGAAATTTCAAGTTGTATTAATTGTTGTAACTCCTTGGGGGTGAGATATAAATTTCCAGAAGAATGAATATACAGTATGTATTTTGTTAACAAATTTGTCATAAAAATAACCATGTTATGATGGATATGGTGATTTTTTAATGCTTGTTTTCTATCAATGTAAGAAGAAAAAAATTAACTACCACTTTGCATAGAATACTAAAGAAAAGTAGTTAGGGATATATAGATTAATAATTGTGGATTAAAATTTAAAATATCCTGAAATGTTATATATTCAACAGATCAAAAAATATGTTTCATAGAATGCTCCTAATTATAACATTTAAAAAAATACATATTACCTTATAGATGTGTCATAACTGGCATAGTATTTTATCATTGTTCAAATACAATATCTTTTATTAACTATACTAAAAATCTAATTTTAATATTCTATTTTTTGAAAATTATTTGTATATGTAAATAATATATAATTTTAATTTAAAACTTGGGTATTTTATATGAGTACTATATTATTTATATCATTTTCACCTCTTTATTTCCTACCTCTGACCCTTTTCTTGTCCCTTCCTCTCTTTCTCCAATTCACAATTTATTCTTTAATTATTGCTGACTGTTAATAAATATTGTTATATATTAGTAAATTCAAATATATATTTGATATTATTCTAATATAATCATATACAATCACATAATTAATATGCTAATATATATTGATTTTTCTCAGTCTCTGAAAACGATGACAATGACTTTATATGAAAATAAACAGAACAGGAGAAAATTGTTTGTGTTTATAGGTCATGTGGATTTTTTAGTTTATAGTAATTTATGTTAAAAAGAAAATATTCAGCACTCCTACTTTTGGATAACTTCACTGACTCAATTATGATTCAATTATATTAAATTTGCAGAACAAAAGACTCATTCATTGGGTATACAAATATCAGTCAATAAATTGCTTTTTATTGTCTATTTCAATAACAATAACTTACTACCACTACAATGTAGAAAAATAATTATTTCATTTCTTTATCCTGGAAAACCTCATAAGTATTAAAGCCTTTAAAACTGAAATTTACATTTCATTTACTATAATGAAATTATATTTTTTCATTTACTATAATGCTATTCTTGCTATGGACTATATCTATATATTATTATTTTTATGAGTAAATACCATTCCAATGTATAGCCATACTATTTTTATGTATCAGTCAAGTATCCAATGGATATTTTGGTTCTTTCTAAATTTTAGATTTCAGGAATAATATTTTTGTAAATACATAGTTTTAAGGATATGATTTCTTGTTTCTTGAGTAGATACATGAGGGTGAAAATGCCAGACAATGTAATTACTTTCAGTAGATTGAAGAGCTATTTCCAAAATTAGGAGAACTTGCAATAGTTGAAGACTATGAATATTTTCTAATTTATGGTACCATTGGAACTGCATCAGGGTACAGATTTACCTATCACTTGTTGTTATGAGCTCATGGAGTGATATCTTATTGTAGAACTACTGTGTTCTGTCCTAACTGATATGAAATCACATCTTTCCACATACTTACTTGTCTTTTGTATTCTGTTTGCATTATCCACTACTCTGTTACTGCTATAAAACATCTTGGCTGAAGCAATTTTCAACAAAGAGATTATTTGAATTTACAGTTCTATAAGGTTAGAATCTATGATGACAGAGAAGCCTGATAGCAAGCAGCAAGTATGGCATCTAGAGCAGCAAGCTGAAAGCTTGTATCTTGAACTGCAAGCATGAAGCAGAGACAGGGAACTGGAAGTAGGTGAAGCTTTTTTGTATTATTATTATTATTATTACTAATCAAACCCTATCAGTAATGAGCTTTCTAAACTTCTACCAACAAATACTACCAACAACTGGGGACCAAGTGTTAAAATTCCCAAGAGAAGGGATAGGGGACATTCATCACACAAACCACCATACTTCCTTTTGGAAAATACGTTCAAATATTTTACCACCTTCATTAGTTGTTTTTCTCATGGCTGAGACAAAATAACTGGCAGAATTTGGAAGAAGATAAGAAAAGTATTTGGGAGAATATGATCTCAGTATACTGAATACAATTAAAAACATGGAATATCTAGGGGCTAGAGAGGAGGCTTGTTGGATAATAGATATCATGCTGTTCCGGATTGGCACCAGTGTTCCCCTTTCAGAAAGCACACTGGGCAGCTCACAACCAACTGTAACCCTAAGTTCAGGGTGTCTGAAGAATCTGGCCTCTATGAACACTTGCAATGATGGATGCATTCACAATCTATATCTACATCTACATCTATATCTGCATCTACATATATATGCATATATATAAATAATCTATGTCTATTTCTACTATATCTAAAATAAAAGCAGTTGCTTATTCTATGTGCTATAGTTGCACTGAAGGAGAAACCGCATGAGTGGCCAATATTTTCAATATTTTTTTCAAATAAGTGCATTTTCACCTTCAGTGTAACTCATCATTTAATGCTCATTCAACAGTGATAGGAAAATAACATTTTTCATTCATTATTTTACTTTTTGGAAACTATGAGCACTTCAGCAAATAAAATAAAATAAAATAAAATAAAATAAAATAAAATTAAACAAAACACAATCACATGATTTCAGGACAGACCAAAAGCATCCAATGTGTTCAGCCATGATCTGTTTGAGAGGTGTGACTTCTTATGAGTATTACAATCTCCCAAGGGGAAAAGCAACTTTATTTTAACATGCATGATAACATTTATCTTTTTATTTAAATTATGCATGTTTACTTGAAGGCTTGAGAGGTATTCCCTCTAAATCTCAGTTTTAAATAACACAATGCCCCAGGGCAAATTATTTTATTATTTTATATAAGTACATTAAATTGTATAAACTATGAAGCTTTTGGTATTTTTCCAAGAAAGGCCAGGCCTAAGATATATTTATTTATTGAGCCTTCCTAGACAGGTTTACCACTATCTTTTCCTCTTTCCCTACTGCATTTTGTCTTTCTTTATTTCCTTTCTTCTTTCTTCTTATTTTTAATTCTCCATGTCTGGAGATCATGTCCTCATTCCTACTGATAAACTAGTGAAGGAAACTCAGCCCTGTCAGATTTCTTAGACTCTAAGAGATGACCGAGGAGTGTGTTCTGAGATTGCATCTTTTAGCAACATCAGAAACCACACCATAAAGTCTCCCCAAGCATGAGCTGAGCAAGGATGACACCAATGGACTTGCCAAACTGGACAGAGAAGAAACCTTGAAGCTTCAATTCTACACAAAGAACTAGAGGCAACAAAGGCATGCAAAAAGTAGAGAAATGGCCTTGCCTAGGGATGATCATGCCACTTAGTAGCCCAGTGTCTAAGGGACCATGCATGAAAATATATAAACAAGTAACATTATATGGACTGAACAGGTTTTCTTTATGACTATAAATGTGTGTGTGTGTGTGTGTGTGTGTGTGTGTGTGTGTGTGTATGCATGAGTGTCCACGCAGGTTTGTGTGTGTGCTGTGAAAATAGAGGGCAGGAATTTGAAGGAGAGAAGGGATCCATAAATACAAATTTATGGAAAGTGAGAAATAAGCAATTTGGTTATAATAACAAAAATTGCAAAATGTTACTAAATTGTCCAACACTTTCTTGACTGTTTGTAGATCATAGATTTAAATTAAGAATACTCACTCTTTATATCTTATTACACAAAAAGATATTTTATAATAAAGTATGACATAATTAAAATATTAACAAACAAGAATAATTTGTTAATAATTACTTTTTGACTGACTTTTACTTGTTTTCTCCCACAGATTTGAGGTTGAGTAAAATGATTGTTTGCTCTTGGATTTTGTTTTGTATTGTTTTTACAGATTTTCTGGTTCTTTTTAGAAATTTCACATTTATAATTTTTATTACATTGCCTGGACTTTCAAAAGTCTTAATTTATAGGTGTATTTCTATTATTATGGATTCTCTATTAAACACTGAATGTTCACTATTGCAGCTCTACTAATGTATCAATCAAAAGACAAATTCTGTTGTCTCTAAACTTGTGGAATAAATGGATTTAAATTTATTTGAGTTTTCTGTGAACAGAAATCTCAGATTTCAGAATGCAATCTCAGAACACACTCTCTGATCATCTCTTAGAGTCTAAGAAATCTGAAAAGGCTAAGTTTCGTTCACTAGTTTATCAGTAGGAACGAGGACATAATTTGCAGACATGGAAGATTAAAAATAAGAAGAAAGAAGAAAGGATATAATATTTTATAATGAACCTTCTATGTTTGTTTACCAACATTTTCCATGATATTCAATCTCACTCATCAATTTCAGTGGAATTTTAAAACTGCCCCCTACTGCATCCCATGTTGACATCCACGCAACTCACACTGAGTTGCATCTATTTCCTAAAAGTTTAGATGATACACCTTAAACAAAAGAACTGTATCCAACAGTACATGTGCTATTAAAACAGGTTGATTGCCCTGTCTGAATATATCTCTCTGAACTCTCTCTCTCTCTCTCTCTCTCTCTCTCTCTCTCTCTCTCTCTCTCCATGTATATATATATATATATATATATATATATATATATATATATATATATATATATAATGTTTGCAATAACTGTTGATGGAAATAGAGGTTATGAATTCAAAAGGGAGTAAAGACAAATATGTAGGAATGATAGAAGAGAGAAAGGAAAAATTAGGCAATTATATTATGATTTCAAAAATTAAATAAATAAAAAAAAGACTTTTTCTTGTTAAGATCCAAGTTGAACACATACTAAAAATATAGGTTAAAGCTACTAGAAAAAATGTAGTCTGTTGCTTCCGTTCTTTCTTCTACTGAGTAATGGTTGAGGTGATAGTAAACCCACAGATTTAGAACGCTGCAACCTTCCACATCTCTTTCCCTTGAGAATGTAAATCATGACAAATAAGTCTGTATTGGATAAAAGGGACTCTTTTTCCAGGCAAAAGGCAGAGAAACATTTATGAGATTGGATGATATTTTAAAAGAATCCATTCTTTGGAGAGCCAACACCTGGTTATAGTACTCTCATTCCCATTTGTTTTAATTCATGTCTTCATTAAATATGCATGTTTCTAAAGAGAACTCTCCTGTAGAATCCCAAGAAATTTAAAAATGTGTTCCCTACCAAATAAATATTCCTTATCTGAGTCATTTTGTAAACCTAGTTTAAAACTTCTGATATTTTTCTAAAACAATAGGCTCACTAGAGTCTGATTTCTTAGGCTTAATTCTGATCTGTGTGATTTTCCACTAATGGCTAAAAATACCTAACTATGTGTCCAGTGTGGTATAAATGATTCACGACAATATTTCAAGAGATGAACAAATTAGGTAGAGAGAAGACAGACAGATATAAATCCTGTAGCACATGGATCTTTTAAATAGTTTACTGTTATATATTCTGTGATGATTGTTGCTCCACATCACTAAAATCCCCATATTAGATGATGTTACCTTAGCTGTCTTTCATGATTAATGATCAGAAACCCTAGTGGCAAATTTACAAATGGAGAGGGGTATTCTTTTCAAGGATTCAGCATATATTACAGTTTAGTAAGTTCAGGAATGGCAACAGACCTGAAAACAACTTCGTGTTAGTCTGTAATTTGTTCAGGAGGTTCCATCATAAACATTGTCCTTTACAAGGACTGACCTTCATGGCAGCTATGTCTGGACAATATGATATCAAGCAAGAAAATTAATGCAGTTGTAGTATATTAAATCTCAACAAAATGAATCTCCACGTGTGCAAGAAAAATATGAGATCAAAGTAAATCATGTCACTGACTGATTTGATTACTCTAGAGAGATCAAATCACAATGCAAAATCAAATGTCAGTGGCCTAATTCATCATCATGTATTTCTTGTTCATATCGGAGTTTGTTAACTTTCCTTGAACCTCTGCCTACTGCCTTAGACTAGCACTATATTGCATGAGAATGCTTTCCTCCAGTGTTAACAGTAAATATTCTTGTTTTTGCCCCATTTAGTGTAAAGTCATAATTACTGTGTTGTATATGATAGATTCTTTCTATCTTTCTCTTTATCAGCTGTTTTTTCAGGAAATTTTCAAATTTATGTATATTTAAACTTCAAAGAACTACCTAATTATTTATTCAACACCAGGTGGACAACCCTGAAAACACACACAGCACACACACACACACACACACACACACACGTGTGTTTACTTATGCACGTATACATATATATACATATAAATGTACATATGTACATATATATACATAGACACTTGCATACATATGTATATACTTATATACACACATTTTGGAACAGTAAAGTCACAGTACCATAGCATGTTGGATTTAAATATTGATTTATACATATTTGTGTCCATGTATATGTGTAAAGAGAGAAAAAAAGAGAAAGGGATTAACAATGGGACAGATTGGAGGGAGGAGAGAATAGTCAAGAGATGATGAAATTATTTTTCAATTAAAATATTTCAATAATTTAAAATAATATACCCTAAGCTTCTACCCATACCATTAGCCACTATTCTGCAGCACAAGTAAGTAGCTACATTTGTCATATATTTACTTAATTCCCGATTATGGCACTTTGGGTACTTAAAAGTTTTGTGAAATATAGCATATCTCAGAAGAGTCTATACATTGTGTAGGGAAGTTTTCTGGTTTTTGAGCTTCTGTAAAGTTTTTCTTGATTGTAAAAGAGAAAGTATTTTTGGGGAGGAGCACAAACACAGTATTCACTATCACAGGTTACAATTCAATGTTCCTACTTTTGAAGAAACTGCAGGGATCAGCACATCTAGAACACAATGGATAAGACTGACTGTGGGAAAATCACATTCATGATCGTGCTGTCTCCCTCATGGGGTAAGTGTTCCTTCTGTTTTTTTTTTTTTTTTTTTTTTAAATTAAGGTCTTACTATTGAAAATGTCTTTACTCCTTTTCAGTGCATAGTAGGCATTTAAGAAAATTTGAGGAGTAAAGTAAGAGACATAGAAAGAATTTGAGAAAAAAAGGCAAGGGGGATAATGTAATCATATTTTTATTAAAACCTAAAAATTAAGGAAGGAAAAAATTTAAAAACTAAATAAAAATAAAACAATTAAGGAAGGTAATCATTTGCAGTGCTGGCTTACATGTCATGGATTGGCTTAATGTATATTTCTAATAAAATATCTTTGTTTCTATTTCAATATTGTTATATCATTTTATTTGTATATATGTCTCTTTATCTCTCTGTGCATGTGGGTCTCTCTTTGTGTCTCTCTCTGTCTCTGTTTCTGTGTGTGCGTATGGATGTGCATGTGCTTGTGCATGTGTGTGTGCATGTGTGTATAAGTGTGCACACACACGCATGTGCATATTTATGTATGTTTAGATGTTCGAGTTTATAATTGCCATATTTTTATGTATTGTAAGTTTTTCATATTTTGGCTTGGATACCTGTTTGGGGATGATGTTCTTAGTTATCTTTCTGTTTTTGAAGAATCAATCACTAGAAACTGCAAGGCAAAGAATTTTTTTGAATTTCTTTCCTAGTTTCCACTTCTTCCAACTCCTTTGTTTCGTCTTGCTTTTGACAACCTTTATAATACTCCAAGCTCCTCATGTGTGTGTCTCTCATATTCTGACTGTCCCTGTCATTGGTTTTTACACAGGGACTCTACACTCTTATGTTGCCTACAAGTCCTTAAAGTGAACAAGTCGTGATCACACATAAAATATCCCAACATTGAAGTTTCTTAGCTTGATATTTGACACATTCAAATACTTATTCTCAACAAATATTGCTATACACTTATTTTTTCATTTATTGTTATAAATTCATTGTAGATGCTGTTGGGTTTCAAATAAAATGTTTAATGAAATTATGTTTCGCTTAATCCAAAAACAATTTTATACTACATATTTTTCTTATATTCACCTCTCTTTCTGAACTCCTCCAAAATTCCCTTATAGTACTACCCACTCAATTTCATGTAGCCTTTTTTTTATATAATTATGTCTAATTTCTATTGCTTAAATACTCTTGGGTATGAATTTATCCTTGTGGGTCTCCCTTCCCCACCAGCCTCTGTCACCAACCCATAAGAGCAGAAGGAGCAGAGGTAGTGAGCAGGGCACAGATGGCCATGTGTGACAGAAGGACTTCTGGAGACAGCTTCACTGAGGCAACTCTATTTTATTGTTCCAGGATTAGGATATATAAGGGTAAGGTATATGAGGGCTCTTGGCATGGGGGAGCATTTGGAAAGGGCTGATTGGTCAAAACGTAGCATCTAATTATCATGTGGGTAGGAAGGTAGAAGGAGATTTGTAGGCCCCATCAAGAAACATTGCATGAATTATCCAGATATAGTGAAGTGGACTGTTAATAACAGGGCTCTCCCACAATCCCTTGGACTGTGGTCAACCTAACACAGGTTTACACCCTTATAAAAAGTCTTTGTGAAGCTGCCCTAAGCAGTCTGCTATCCTAGGGTACCTTCATTCTCCTGCTACCTCTCCTCCCACTTTTATCAGACCTCTTTATCCTGAACTATACAGGTAAGCTTCCCTTTCCTTACCCATCTTCCCTGCTTTCTGAGTCCTCTAGAGGAAACCAAACTTCCCTGAGAAGCCTGTTATCCTAGGAGTTTCTCCAGTTTGCTCCCACCTCTCTGCCCATCTTCAGCAAACCTGTAGAGCCTGAATCAAATGGGTAAGTCTCCTTTTGCTCACCTATCTTCCAAGCTTTCTGAATACTCTGGAGCAAGCCAAGGTGCTCTGAGCAGCCTGCTATACCAGGCAGACCTCTATTCTATAGCAACCTCTCTACTACTTTTGTCTGACCTAAAGCTCCTGAACCATACATACCTGCAAGTTTGGAACCATACAGCCCAATGTTACCAAACAGAAGCCTGCCACACCAAGACCTTTGAGGTTAACCCCATCCCAATATCAAATACAATAGGAATATCCAGAGACCAAAGGCTCCCAGATGGCTAAAAGCCCTTGAAAGAACACCAGCAATAAAATCCAGAGCACAGCTAACCTACTACAGTAAGCCCTGGATATCCTACAACAACTGAAGAGCACTCACAGACACACACAGACACACAAACACACACATACACACACACACACACACACACACACACACACACACACACACCTTACATTATATCCAATCTTGTAAAAAAGATAGAGGCCTTTAAAAAAATAAACAATTAAATCCCTTAAAGATATACAAGAAAATATAACTAAACAGGTGAGGGAAATAAATAAAACTGTTCAAGACCTGAAAATGGAAAGAAAAACTATAAAGAAAACACAAACTGAGGAAATCCTGGAGATGGAAAACCTGGGAAAAGAATAGGAACAACAGATGCAAGCATCATCAACAGAATATAGGAGATGAAAGAAAGAATCTCAGGCATAGAAGATACAATAGAATAAATTGATATATCAGTCAAAGAAAATGTTAAATCTAAGCAATTTCTGACAAAAAATATCCAGGAAATCTGGAATACCATGAAAAGTCCTAACCCAAGAATAATAGTAATAGAAGAAAATGAAGAGTCCCAGGTTTAAGACCCACAAAATATTTTCAATAAAACCATAGAAGAAAATATGTCCAACCTAAAATAAGAGATGCCCATAAATATACAAGAAGCTTATAGGACACCAATTTGACTGGACAAGAAAAGAAAATCCTCCTACCACATAATAACCTAAATACAAAAACTATAAAACAAACAAAGAATATTAAAAACAGCAAGGAAAATGTCAACACATATACAAAGGCAGACATATCAGAATTACACCAAACTTCTCAACAGAGACTCTAAAAGATAGAAGGGCCTGGATAGATATCTTGCAACCTCATAAAAAACCACAGATGCCAATCTAAACTACTACCCAGCAAAAATCTCAATTACTACTGATAGAGAAAACAGGATATTTCAAGAGAAATTCACATTCAAACAATATCTATCTGTAAATCTATTCAGAAACTTCTAGAAGAAAAACTCCATCCCAAGGAGGATAACTACATCCAAGAAGACACAGGAAATGAGTAATTCCATGCTAGCAAAAAGAAGGGAAACCACACTCACACACATTTACACAAACACATACAAGCCACACACTAACACCAATAACATCAAAATAACATGAAGTAAAAATCTCTATTTTTTAATATTTTTCAATATCAGTGGACTCCATTCCCCAATAAAAAAACCACGGGATAACAAAATGGATGCAAAGACAGGACTCATCATTCTGCTGTATACACGAAATACATGTCTGCAATAAAGATTGATATTATCAGAGTAAAGGACTGGAAATATGTTTTCTAAGCAAGCTGGGGTAGTCATTCTAATATCTAAGAAAATAGACTTTCAACCAAAATCAATCAAAGGATACAGAGAAGGACACAATACTCATCAAAAGAAAAATTTACCAAGATGATATCACAATTCTGAATGTCTATACCTCAAACATAAGAACGTCCACATTTGTAAAAGACACATTGTTAAAGCTTAAATCACACACTGAACCTTACACATTAATAGCTGGGAGACTTCCACACCCCACTTCACCAACTGAAAAGACATTTAGACAGAAATTAAACAGAGAAATAATGGAATCATCAAGACTTTATGAATCAAATAGACCTAACAGACGTCTATAGAATATTTTACACAAACACAAGGGAATATACATTCTTCTCACTATCTCATGAATCTTTCTCCAAAATTGACTTTATAGTCAGTCACAAAGGAAGCCTCAACAGATACAAGAAAATTGAAATAATGCCTTGCGTTATTTAAATAAATAAATAAATTTAAATAAATTAGGCTCAATTTCAACAATATCACAAATACTGGAAAACCTATGCACTCATGTCAATTAAAAAACTCTCCACTCAATTATCTCTGGGTCAGGGAAGAAATAAAGAAAGGAATTAAAGACTTTCTAGAATTCAATAAAAATGAAGGTAAAAATATATGCAAATATATGGGACACAATGAAAGCAGTGCTAAGAGGAAAATTTATAGCACAAAGTGCCTCAATAAAGAAATCAGGAAGTTCTCTTTGGTTCCTCAGAAAATTGAAACTAAACCTACCTGAAGACCCAGCAATACCACTCTTGGGAATATATCCGAAAGATGTCCCACCATGTCACAGGTGCATGTGTTCCATAGTAGCCTTGTCTGTGATAGCCAGAAGCTGGAAATAACCCAGATGTCCCACAAAGAGTGGACACAGAAAATGTGTTTCATTTACACAATGGGATACTACTCAGCTATTAAGAATGAGAATATCCGACCGGGAAGTGGTGGCCCACACCTTTAATCCCAGCATTTGGGAGGCAGAGGCAGGTGGATTTCTGAGTTTGAGGCCAGCCTGGTCTACAGAGTGAGTTCCAGGACAGCCAGGGAAACACAGAGAAAACCTGCCTGGAAAACAACAACAACAACAGCAACAAAAGGATGAGAACATCCTGAGTTTTTCAGGAAAAAGGACTGAAATCCCTGAGGGACAGCAGAAAGAATGGAAACATGCAACCTCAGGAGGTAGGAGGTTAGAGGGACCCTCCAGAATCCACCAGAGAGACCTGGGATGTGACAGACTCTCAGGAATCATAGGGACTTAGACAAAGTGCCCTACATGGGAGAGAGAGAACTTGTAGAGTCCATCTCCATCAGAAAGACAGGCCATCAAGTGAGGGATGCGGTTGCCGTCCCACAGCCAAAATCTGATCCATAATTGTTCCTGTCTGAAAGAACTGCAGGAATGGAAATGGAGAGTAACCTGAGGAAAGGAAGGTCTACTAACAGGCCCAAAGTGTGATCCAGCTCAAGAGGAGGCTCCAAGACCTGACACTATTACTGAGGCTATTGAGCGCTCACAAAAAGGGACCTCTCATGCCTGCCCTCAGAAAGACCCAACAAGCAGCTGAAAGAGTCAGATGCAGATATTTGCACCCAACCAATGGACAGAAGCTGCTGACCCCTGTGATTGAATTAGGGGAAAGCTGGAAGAAGTTGAGGAGGAGGGGGACCCTGTAGGAGGACCAGCAGTCTCAATTAACTTGGATCCCAGAGATCTATCAGATACTGGATCACCAACAAGGTAGCATACACCAGTTGATATGAGGCCTCCAACATACATACAGATTTTGTAAAAGCAAACCCTCATCCTCATTCTCTCATAAAGGCCATGACTCACAAATTTAACTTTTAACTGTAAGACCACCATTCCAAGTTTGTTTGTTTCTTTGTTTTTCTTTCCTCTTCTTTAAGTATTTTTGCACTAACTGCAGAACAAGTTCTTATCAAAGGAAGAAAAAGTATTAGCTTGACTAAAACCCTGTTAAAATGCAAATGAAATGAATTCCTGGGCAATAAAGAATGCATTAAGCTGGAACTCTAATAAACGCATAAGAGGATAACGTCCTTGGGATCTTTTGTGCATCTTTGTCTATTTTATCTTTATGCTTATTTCCATACCAGTCTTCCAGGAATTTTAGAGGCAATTCTACAGTCATTTCTGCTTGCTGTAGCATGATTAATATGCACACTGTTGCATGTCTTCAAGAGATAGCTTTGAGAATCCTTCATTTCATGCTCTGGAAACCAAACTCAGGAAATAAATCAACATACAAGCAAACAAATAAACAAACAAATGCAGTCACATATTATATGTCTTATTTTGTTTGTTTTTTTTCTTGAGAATTACTGAATGCCAGAGTTGGCACTATATTTTTCTATTATAATTTGACTAACTAGAGTTACGTAAGAGTTCTTGCTTTTTGTTAGAAGACGAATTTTATAGGTAAAGGGAATGAAAATTTAATATTTAATCACATAATCAGATTAGGTAGTTAACTATAAGGGTAATGATAACAGGAAATACTAATTTCTAGTGTGTAACTCTAGGTGGAGAATGGACATTTTCTGGCTTAAGACATCCCTCCCAATGGTCATGGATTTTGCTAAATGAG
>JADRCD010220963.1:0-12615 GCA_019843815.1 Montemys delectorum
GGGAGTGAGTGGTGGGTGAGGGAGTATCCTCTTAGAGGTGAAGGGGAGGGGGAATGGGGGGGTTTGTAGAGGGAAGACTGGAAAGGAGGACATTTGAAATGTAAATATATAAAACAAATAATAAAAAAGAAACTGTTTTCTTTTCAAATATGAGATCCAATATAAACATGCTTGCAATATGCTGTTAGCTATCTAACGTCCTTCATCTCTTCAATTATTTACATAATTATATTTAAATAATTTTATATAACTTCATACATAATTTATAATTTATGATTTTAGCAAGTCATATTTTTAAATGCAAAATTTCCCAAGTGACTTCTAATGTGTTAAATATTTCAAGGCTTTCTTCAAATAAGAAATTAACTAAGAAGGAATCTTTGTTACTGAAAATGAGAGATTCCACAAATAGGCTAATTTTTACTTAAAGGTATCCTGTTCATTCATAAAACCATTAGTGACATTATCAAATCTGAAAGTTCATGCAGAATAAGTAGAAGAGAATATATAGAGGGTAGCTGGCTAATTAATTATTCATGTTTACTATGGTCTCTTTCTCAGTGAAGCTATGAAGCAAATCCCTTATCTCTACTCAATCCACTAGCAACGCATTAAGAAGGCACTAATCCCTCTGGAGACAGTGCAGTAGAACACTGAGACATTTTACAAAATACCAAGGAAGCAAATTCAGATTAACAGCAATGATAAAGGATTAAAAGAAACAAGAGATCTAAAGAAAATAAAATATGTGTAGAAGAAAATACAACTAAGATAAGTCATTCAGTAGATAAAATAGCAATATAGTATACATATATGTATATATATTTACATGTGTATGATATACATCCATAGACATATGAATATATGTCAGTAGATGAAGTTTCTTATTGAATAACGAGATTTGAAAGGTGTAATTACAACTGTTCCATTTTACAAGAAGGTTACTGTATATTGCTGCTCTTTCTTGACTAGAATCTTTCACTCAATATTAAACTCAGGCCTTACCTGTGTTATTATCTACCGTTTACTTTTTCAGGTTTTAAAATGTTCTATATTACAAATACTAATATTTGTTCATTTGTGGTTATTTCTCTTCTGGAGGCACTCAGTTTGTCTCATATTGATGTTATGTGAATTTATATCAAAATGTACATACCTTTTATTGTACATATGCGTACATTTCACCTTTGCTTTGAAAGATGAGCAGTTTTAAAGGTCTCACTGTCCAACTCTTGGGGGAAGCCTTGCAAATTAAAGTTGTAGTCTACCATGACCTGATAGCACCTCTGAACATCTAGAAAAATGGAGGACTCCCTTTTCTAGCAAGGGATCCCAAATCCCCACACCTTCTACCAGGGGAAGGTTGAGTACTTCTTGCCAGACCTATAAACTTCCTCTTTTCCCAATTAGAATCAACCCAGCAGATATTGGGATTCCTGGAATTCCTCTCCCTAAGTATGAGGCACTCACAGACCTTTTAAACTCTAACCAATAAGATTCATTTACCCTGAAACCTCTTTCCCTCTCTCTAAAGTCCGTATATACATCCGGTTCACCTAGAATAACGCATATACTTACAAGCTCACCCTGAATAGAGGTGTGTGCACAAGCTATGATCGTTTCAGAGAGCTGTTTCATGGAAGAGCATGGGAGAAGGCCTTCATTTAAAAGAGCTGTAACATTAAGATCTGTGGAGAAGATGTTCCCCAACCCAAAGTTCATTTAAACTGCCTCTGCCTTCCTACCCTCCCAACTTTAAATTCTTTCAAAAAATGAAACAAAAATCTAATACAACAACAAAACCAAGAAAACAAAAATGAAAACATATGTAAAAAGAAAGAAAAACGCCAATCTGTAAGCAAATAAAAGGACATCAAAAACTGTGGATTCTATTTGTATGATGGTCAATTATACTTGAACCTGTCCTGGTAGGGTTGATATGTCCTTTGTCACCCTACTGGATAAAATTGGTATTCCTTCTCCTAACTAGTGGCTAGGTGTTCATTTATTCATACATTCATTTATTCATTTTTAAAAAATATAATAAAATGAGAAAAGTAAAATATTTAGTATTTAGTTATAAATAACATATAAAGTAAAACAAAAACTATTCTATTAAAGTTTTACAAGACAATCTAACATAAGGAAAAAGCCAAAGAGAAGGCATAAAATTCAGAGACTCACTGGTTTGCACATTCAGAATTCCATAAAAACACTAAATGTAAAACCACAGCAGTCTTGGTACAGACCAGAGCTTGTGCATGCTATTGTACTGTCTGTGAGTTCATACAAGCACTGCGTATGTTGATTCAGAGATATTTGCTTTCTTGATGTTCTCCATTCCCTCCGGCTCTTATACTCTTTCAGTTTTCTGTTCTACAAGCTTCCCTGAGCTCTAATTTGATGGAGAGGTCTCATTAAGGGATGAGTGTTTCAAGGTCTGTCACTCTCTATCTAATGTCTGGTTGTGGGTTTCTATATCTGAACAAGAGATTGATCCATGAGTGTTGTAGAATACTTTTAGAAGTCATTCTATCACTATAAATTTTCCTTTCTTCTTTTCTTTCTTTCCTTTTCTTTTTTTTTTTTAAGACAAGTATTATTTAGTTTGTCCTAGATGCGAAGCTATCTAGTCTCAGGTTTTTGGACATGCAAACAGAATATGTTATGGGTTGCATCTTGCAGGCAATGTACCATTGTAGATACAAGGATGTTTGGCTTGCTCAGTGTTTACATTTCTCTTTTGAGTGTGTGCAGAATACAGTGCCCATTTAAAAGGCTTGATTGCCATTGTTTAATTGACTAAACAACTCTACAGACATCCAACTCAAGACATTTTGGCAGATACCTGTGGATATCTTCTCCAGTGTTCTAAATACTTTTGATGTCTTAGGCAGTCATGGCTTCCTTAATCACAGGATGGTTAAACTGTCTAATGTATCACTAACATATTCCTGCAGAATCAGCTTTCAGTAGTTTCTCCAGTTTTCCTAGTTGTTTCTGTCACAGTGAATGCAAGTTGCATTCCTGAGTACTATTATTCTATGTGTTATAAGTATAATTCCATAATCCATATGTACTATATGTTATCCAAATATTAATTAAATTGGATAACATTCAATTTTCCATTGTACAACATCATTTCTGATATTTATTGCATCATAGATGATGGATCATGACCTTCAGGGAGAAAGCAGACATATAAAGGGAGATATATCAATGAGATGAAGAAAAAGATTAATGAAGTGAATAAACAAAACATGAGATCATTTTAGCTCAGTCGTTTAGTCATATATTGTAGCATCATTTATTAATCTGAGGGCAAATTTAAAATCTAACATTGAAATACATATTGGTAACCACACCAAGCAATACATTATAAATTTTTTGATGTATTTTATGACTGTGTACACTTGACAAATACATCTCTTTCTTATTTTGTGACAGCCTTTATCTCTAAAGACACTTAGCTTTTATGAGCTATAAACTCTTTGCTGACTGTTCCCTGTCCATTTTCATTCCTTTGTGGATATAAAGAAGTACTACTTGAACGTTCAGATAAATTTTCCTCTCTGTACAATCTCAAGGCCAATGTTTCAGAAAAATCTCAATACTGGTTAAGCAGTTTAAAAGACAACCATTACAAAGCACATGATAAAAGCCAATAAGGACTTATTGAAGCCTACTTTCCTGGGTCTTCCTAATTACTCGGAGAAGTGAACAGAAAAGAGGGGGTCAGTTGAAAGGAAGTCTGACTGCAATTGGACAAAACCTGAAATCTTTTCATGAGTTCAGCCTCTATTACTTAGAGAATAAGATCATCATGCATTTAGGAAAACTAAATCCTATCAAGATTATGACACAGAGTTAAACGGGTATTAAAAAGAATGACAAGGACGTATAAATTTTAAGTGACTGAAATAATTCACAAGGGCATTATTTGAAGACACTATTGTCATCATCATTATCATTATCATCATCTCCTTCTTCTCCTCCTCTTCCTCCTTCATCATATTGTTTTGAAATCGGTCTGAACATCGTCCTTCAAAGGAAAACTTAAAAGTGTTCATAGACTCTTCTAAAACCAAGACAGTCCAGAGGGAGCCATGTTCTACAGGACACTGCACAGCCCCCTTAACATTGTTAAAGCACTATTAATTTTAATGAGATTTTCTTAATTCTTGCGAAGACTCCCAAGGATGTTTACTGTGTAGTAAATAAGTAGCAATGTTGAGAGATGAGACTACCAGATTGACAATTTTTGAGTTATCTCTTTGCTAATCTGACAACCTTGAATAAGAGATATGTCAATCACAGGGCTTCCCAAATGGCATTTGTAAGATCATGTGCTCTTTGAACCTTCTGCTGACAGAAGGAAAGGTATACAATGATGATTATGTCAGGAGAGTACAAACTGAAAATGTTCTGTCAACAATAACGTTTAAAACAAACCAGTTTTCAGAGAAAGACTGGAGTCCTTTCTGCCATTGCATTATCTAAGGAGAGGACATGCATGAAATGAAGCCAAGAAAACACAAGTTGGATTGAAGATACCATTAATAATCCTGTTGGAAGAACACCTGTGGCCAGATGCATTGGTGGCTTTGCCCTCAGCCTACTAACACACTAAAACTCTTCCTGAGAGTTTTCTTCTCTATCAATAAGCTTTACATTTCTATTTCATGCCATAGTTAAAATCCACATCTTATTCTCTATCTTCCTTTTTGGTAGCCCCCAGTATTTCATCTAACATCAATGATGTTTTCTCTTATACACTAACAAAATTGTCATTGATATTTCTTTAGAAACAATTTCCTGTACTTTTTAATAATTTATTTATTTATTTATTTAATTACATCACAAATGCTGCCTTTTCCTGGTCTTCCCATTCACAGAGTCCTCCCCTCCTCCTTCTTGTCTGAGAGGGTATGGACCCACTTGGTATCCACCCAGCCTGGACCATAAAGTCTCTATAGGATTAGGTGTATCTTGCCGCACAAGCAAGTCCTGTTGAGGAAGGGATTCCATAATCAGGCTACAGCTTTAGGAACAGCCCCTGCTGTCCCTATTCATGTGGGGGACCCACATGAAGACTGAGCTTCACATGTATTACGTATGTGCTGGGAGCCTTGGTCCAGCCTGTGTATGCTCTTTGGTTGGTGGTTCATTCTATGAGAGCTCTCAGGGGTCTAGATTAGTTAACTCTGTTGGTCTTCCTATGGAGTTCCTATAGCCTTCAGGGCTTTCAGTCTTTCCCCTAACTCTTCCATGAGAGTCCCTGACCTCAATAGAATGCTTGACTGTGGGTATCTGCATCTATTTCACTCACCTGCTGGTTAGAGCCTCTCAGTGATCAGTTATTCTAGGCTTCTGTCTGTGCATATAGCAGAATATCATTAACAGTGTGATGGATTGGTGCTTTCCTGTGAGATGAGTCTCAAGTTGGGCCAATTATTTGTTGGCAATTCCTGCTGTCTCTGCTATATCTTCGTTCCTGTATTTTTTTTTTAAACAAGACAAGTTTGGGGTCAAAAGTTTTGTGAGTGGATTGGTGTCCTTATCTTTCCAGTGGTCAGTGGGGGTAGAGGTGGTCCAGCCTGGCTATAGGAGGTGGTCTACTCAAGTTCTAGGTCCCCACCAGTAGACATATTGTCTATCTTCACCCACATTTACTCCTGGGAACCTCCCCATCCCAGGTGTCTGGGACTTTCTAGGGATTCCTTCTAGGCCCTACTATTGGTCCCTGCAAATTCACTCTCCTGACCCATTGTCCCTCTCGCTTTTTTCCCCACTCCTCCCAGACATCCCCCATTCCCTTCTCCACACACTCTCCCACCCATTTTCCTTCTCTGCTCTGCCTCCCATGACTACTTTATTACCCTTTCTAAGTGAGATTTGAGCACCCTTGCTTGGACCTTGTTTCTTGTTTAGCTGCTTTGGGTCTGTGGATTGTATGATGGGTATTCTGTACTTTATGAATAACATCCACTTATCAATTAGTACATATCATGTATGCTCTTTTGGGTCTGAGTTACCTTATTCAGGATGATATTTTCTAGTTCCATCAATTTGTCTGCAAAATTCACCATGTCATTGTTTTTAATGGCTGAATAATATTCCATTTTGTAAATGAACTGCATTTTCTGTATCCATTCTTTATTTGAGGGACATCTGGGTTGTTTTTAGTTTCTGTCTATTATGAATAAAGCTGCTGTGAACATAGTGGAGCATGTGTCCTTGTGGTATGGTGGAGCATCATTTGACAGCGATATGCTCGCGGTCTATATAGCTGGGTCTTCAGGTAGAATTGATTTCATGATTGATTTTAAAAGTTTGCAATCCCCCCAACTTCTAAATTCTTTACTGAGAGCTTAAGCTGCAAAGGGACTGTCATATTTTCAGATAACAATTCCAGATACCACTTGCTGTGCCCCCTAAGGATGTTTTCACAGCCAAGACTGGTCAAGTATCTTGTGCAGTCACCCTGTACCTATTTCTATAGGGTAAGTGCAGGGGAATTTCCCAGAAAATGGAATTTTGTAATTGTTGCAAGATAACAATAAACACAGGAACAGAAGACCATGTCTGCAGTCCTTGCACTCAAGAGGCTGAGAAAGGAGAAGAATGAGGCTGGCCATTTTGAGTTCCTGGTATGCCAAAGTGACATAATGAAGTCTTATGTCTAAAAGCAAGCAAGCAAAAGCAAGCAAAAACAATCCGTAAAAACCTGATTATGTTAATACAATGGATCTTTATTAATGATTTAATAAGTTTGTTGTGCTTATGGACAAATACCCCTTTGATGACTATAAAATAGAATTCAAGGATGCTAGGGTGTGTGTGTGTGTGTGTGTGTGTGTGTGTGTGTGTGTGTGCGCGTGTATGCACACATGCATGCTTGTGTATTCTGTTGAGAGACACCTTCCTGTGATATCTTTTTCGATGGTTCGTTTATTGGGTCCAGTTGTAGCTTCTTCCTTTTTTGTGTATTTATTTGTTTGTTTTACTTACACGTGAAGTTGGGATAGCAGGCACTGGCAGCTGTAATAATAGCTTCAGCATCAAAGGATAACTATATGGTTCATAGATTTACCAGGGAGGAAACAAGAAGGACTTGAAAATAGAGGAGAAACACTTAAAGATGAGGTGGAAGAAATACAGAAAGCCAGAAGCAGCCCGGGAAGATGCTCAGACCCTTCTTCAGTACCAAGATTCTCAGGCCTATTAGACCTAAGAGCAAAAATATTAGCTACAGACAAGGGTTAAAGTATTCCATTTCCTTAGCCTACACAAGAGCTATGACATTTGTATACCTAAGCTACTAAGAAATCTTATACCCGAGGTCTTCAAGAGAGTTGTAATTCTTCAGGATGCTGTCTGTTGCTGCTTCCACCTGTTTGCTCATTTGGCTAATTGGTATCAAACACCAAAGGATCAAAAAACCAGCAAAGGTTATATAACCTCTTCAAGTAATAATTTGAAACACTAAATAATAATTTTTGTAGGGGTAGAGTAAAAGATACTCAGTCAGCATACAGGTAACAAAATTGTTCTAGATAACAATTATCATTAAATATTACAATTTATGCAGTTATTAATCAATGTCCTCTTTTAATTTATCCTCACTGAGAAGTCTGTTTCATAAAACACTTTCTGGACTGTAGATATCTGTTACCCATGCCCCCCGTCCTCACATACCGAAACACAATATGTAAGTTGAATAACTCAGTTATTTAATGTACCTTTACAACTGAACCAAAACATTAATAACTACTTGTTTATAGAGTACCATTGGCAGAACTGTAGAAAGGTTTTGGTTAAGTTCAGGTACTATTTATTTACTTTTGTAGTGAAAATATAGTCACTAAATAGTCGTGAGTAGTTTTTGGTTTTCATTAAAGAGAAAAATTCCATTTAAGTAATGTTATAATATTTTAATTTTGTTATATTTGCAAACATTTCTACTTCTGGATGTTTTTTAACTGTAAAATTATTTTGAAAGTAAAATGTAGTTTAAGAATTAATTAGCAAAATGTTTTAAAGATTCACAGTACCTTGAAGTTTAAAGTATTTAGTAGTCTACGACTTGTCTTGACTTACATTGTGTTGCTTTAATAAAATACTTAAGACACAGTATTAGAAAAATAGTGGGTTTAGTTTACATGGATTTCTGTATATTCAAGAGTGTGAACCTAACAATGTCTTCTGTCGAACATCATGGACATTATCACACAGCAGAATGCAAGGTACTTAGCCAGTACTGGGCTGATTTAATAATCACCCAGTGTCAATGGAATTATTATGGTTTCCTTGAGTTCCTAGAGATACATATTCATTAATAAATGTGGAACTCCATCACCTAGCATATGGCGATGCCTCTTTGGGTTCCTATTTTTCAATTCACAAGTACCAGGCTGCTTGCACCTGATTCATTGGAATCAAAATAGAAGGATGGTAGAGATGTTAGAGACTGACTGTTTCCCTATCATTGAAAGGAGACTCTTTTTTCATATCTTGTATATCTTTTGTATCTTTTGTATATCTTGATTAGTTTCCCCTCTCTTTATTCATCCCCCCACACTGGATTTTGATAAACTCCCTTTCTGTTTCTTATTGGAAAAGAACTGGTTTCTAAGAGATAATAGCAAAACAACAAAGTAAAGTATAATAAAAAGAAACAAAAACCATTACACTGGAGTAGGACAAGAAAGGCCAACAGAATGAAAAGAGCCCATAGGGAGACTCAAGAATCAGTACCCTGATGTTAATAATCTTGGAAGTCTCATAAAAACACTCAACTGAATCTTTTAATATTCAGAGGATCTGATACAGACCCAGGAAGTCTCTGGGCATGCTGCTTTTAATCTCTGTTAGCTTTTATGAACTTTTCCAGTCGATTTGGAGGACCTAGATCTCTTGGTATCCTCCATGCCCTCTGGCTCTTATATTATTTCTGCCTTCCCTTGTATAGTTTTCCCTGAGCTCTGAAGGGAGTAATCTGTTAGAGACATCCCATTTAGTTAGAGTTGAGTATTTCAAGTTCTTTCTCTTCATGATGTCTTGCTGTGTCTCTAAGTAGCTGTTTCCATCCTCTGCAGAAGGAAGCTTCTCTGATGATGAATAAGATACTGATCTATGAATAGAACAGAATAATATTAGGAATTATTTTATCACTATTTTTAGGAACAGTACTATATGATATTGTCCTAGGACTCTGGATATTTATATTTGGCTCTTCCTCACACATGCAGTGTTGGGTTTGGGTTCCCATTTGTGGAGTAAACCTTAAGTCAATTCATACATTGATTGGTTCGTCCCCAATTTCTGTGTAGAAAATAATTTAATTTCAGCAATTTATAAAACTACATTTTCTCTCACATCTAGTGAGAATTAATAGCATATTCAAATTATTTCTTAGGATTATGAAAATTTGTCATTTTTGGTGGGAACAATTCATTTAACAAATGTTATAAAATTTCCTTTTAAAATGCATATTGAAGGAGTAAAAACTCTCCATTAAGACTTGAAAGAAAAATTAAAGATTGTGGGAGAATGTAGAAATCAAGGATGATGGGCAGGAGGGAGAGGAAGAGGAAGTGAAGAAAGAGAAGAAGGAGGATAAAGTGGAGAAAGGAGGAGTAGAAGTAGAATTATTGAAGAGAAATTATAAGAGTGGTAGTAGCCTTCTAACATATTACTTTTCATGTTTTAAAAGTTTTAATCTTTTACTTTTAGATGTCAGAATATGGGCAAGTTTGTGTTGGATAAATACTTTAACTATTATCATTTTATATGCTTTAAATCTTTAAATAAGTCATCAGGATAAAGACATAAGTGAGTATTTTGTTAGTATTATAGTAAGAAAATACTGAGTTCTGTGCCTTTTTGGAAATGTGGGTTGTAGGTGGTTCAGTGAGCTTTGTCATTTTGACACAACCTATAAATCACCTGGGAAGATATTTTCTTTGAAAGGTTGTATAAAGTTTCTTGAATTGTGGGCATTTATGTCCTTATTATATTAATCGATGTGGGAAACCCAGCCTTTGTGTGCAGCATAATTTTCTGTGTAAGAGATCCTGTTAGTGTGAGTGGAAAAAATCACTTGCAAAAGCATGTGAGCAAGTCAGCATTTATGGCATAAATTTTATCTTCTGATTGTGGACATAGTATGACTAAAGTGGAAATTTCTCATTTTGTTAGAGACTCAGTTGTGTCATGTGGTGTTTTGCTGAACACTGTCTTATGAGAGGATATTTTGCTGAAGCATACATGTGGAAGAATGTTTTGCTGAAAACTGACATGTGATATTTTTCTGGGAACTGTCTGGTGAAAGGACATGTGATATTTTGCTCAAGCAGACACTTGAGAAGACATGTGGTGTTAGAAAAGAGTAGATGTATAACCCAACAAATAGAGGATGACTAGCTGACATTGGTTTGCTTTGCTTTCTTGTCTGATCTTCATTTGTCACGACTTTGTAGAGAGAAATGCACCAAAGAACATCTCTTGATGTTCAGGCTACTTCTTACCACTTGAGTGAACTCAAGCCTTCTGGTTTTTTTTTTTCTTTTCTGGATCAAGAAACTGTTGCTGATCAAATTATGGCATTTTGTTTGTGGACTTGATTGCAGGCAATGAAGATTAGAACCACTTCAAAGAAGTATTTCTAACAAATCTACACCTTCTGTTTCCAATTTTTCTTTCTTTCCACAACCTTTGGTTCATAGTGACCTAGAAGCGAGGGTGAAGTATTAAAAAACTATAATTAACATTTGTTTTGAAAAATCTAAGCCTATACATCACCAATTGAATATCCTTATTCCTAGAAATTTACTCCATGCTAAATTATTAGACCTGGACTTGTGGTCTAAAATAATAAATCCTTTCTTTCTTAAACTCCAGCAGTGTTATTTTATTATTCAACATTTTCCAAATATTTCATTTTGTTCTGACAGATTTGAATAAAGATTTGAAATGATAAACAGTTGTTGCTTAAATGGTATTGATGTAGAAGTGTAATTATGAACATGCCAAGAATATTATAAACAGCTACATGTGGTAGCTCACACTTACAATCTTAGTTAATCAGGAAGTTGAAGCAGAAAGATCCCAAGTTGAAGGGCAATACAAGCTACCCACTAAAGTTAAGCCAACCCTATTAAGTTAAGGTAGGCATCAGCAAGACTCTGAATTAAAATAATATTACGTAAGGGTGCCTCAATCTCTCTTGGGAGGGAGAAGAAAGCAATTACAAGTGGGGAGGGAGGGAGGGACCTGAGAGGGAAAGTGGACAAGAAAAGTAAGTTGGGGAGGAGAGGGGAACCTGATCTGGTATTGGGTGAGGGAAAAGGACTGAAGCCATGAAGGCCAGCAGAAAGAATGGAACCAGGCAACCTCAGGAGATAGGAGGTTGCGGGCACCCTTCAGAATGCACCAAAGATCTGGGAGGTGAAAGACTCTCAGGACTCAAAGGGAAGGACCTTAGATGAAATGATGGACAGTAGGGAGAGGGAACTTACAGAGCCCACCTCTAGCAGGAAGCCAGGGCATCAAATGAGGGAGGGGGTGGCATCCCAGAGTCACAACTCTGACACATAGTTGTTCCACTCTAAAAGAAGTACGGTATGGTAATGGAGAAGAGCCTGAGGAAAACAAGGTCCAGTGACAGGCTCAAAGTGGGATCCAGCACAAGGGTTGGTCCCAAGGCCGGACACTAATACTGAGCCTATGAAGCACTCACAAAAAGGGACCTAGCATGATCGCACTCCAGAAGACCCAATAGGCAGCTGAAAGAGTCAGATGCAGACATTTGCACACAACAAATGGACAGAAGTATCTCGCCCCTGCTGTTGACTTATGGTAAGGCTGAAAGAAGCTGAGGAAAAGGGTGATCCTGTAGGAAGACCAGCAGTCTAAATTAATCTGGACCTCCGAGATCTGTCAAACAGTAGACCAGCAAACAGGCAGCATAAACCAGCTGATATGACACCCCCAACACACATACAACAGAGGACTTCCAGTCTATGTTCATTCAGAGATGATGTACCTATCCCTCAAGAGACTGGAGGCCCCAGGGAGTTTAGAGGTCAAGTGGAGTGGGGTGGAGACATCCATGTGGAGACAGGGGGTTGAGGAGGAGGTGTGTATAATGTGGAACAGTCAGAGGGTGGAAGGGGGGAATAACATATGGAGTATAAGTAAATAAATATATTAATTTTAAAAAAGAAAAAAAAGTAAATGTAAGAGTAGGTCAATCACATAGTACTTGTCTAGGAAATGAAATGCCATGGGTCCTCATAGCTCTGCTATGTATACACATATACACATACACATACACACACACACACACACAGAAAGAGAGAGAGAGAGAGAGAGAGAGAGAGAGAGAGAGAGAGAGAGAGAGAGAGAAAGAGAGAGAGAAAGAATCAACTTTTATGTATTTTAAGAAAAAGGCTTGTAGGTGTAGGTCAGAGATCAATGTCCAGTATATACCACAATTGCATCTCCATATTACTTTTTGAGACTGTATATCATACTGGGCCTTGGAGCTTACTAATTAAAAGGATTGATAGGACATTGAACCCAGAGATCTTACTGTTTTTGCCTTCTCAGTAC
>JADRCD010220967.1:10019-21717 GCA_019843815.1 Montemys delectorum
CTCTCTCTCTCTCTCTCTCTCTCTCTCTCTCTCTTTTGGTTTTTCGACACAGGGTTTCTCTGTGTAGCCCTGGCTGTCCTGGAACTCATTCTGTAGACTAGGCTGTCCTTGAACTCAGAAATCCACCTGCCTCTGCCTCCCAAGTGCTGGGAATAAAGGCGTGCACCACCATCGCCTGGCGACAGACCCATTCGCAAAGGAATAAGGCAAGTGTTAATACATTAGGACACCTGAAGTTCTCATCTGGCCTTCATTTTTCTGAGACCTTCACCCAAGTATATGTACATCACACATGCATGCACATACACATAAGCACATGAAGACATATACAAAGATACATAGTGCTTTAGATTATTTAAAAATTATCATATTTCTCTATATCTCATGTTCAAGGTATAACAAAGGTGATAAGGATAAATAGAAAGGAAACTTAGAAATGTATATAAACTCTTTGTATTATTGTTATTATTATTAATTATCATTATTTCTTTCTTGTATCATGTATTTGTTCCTGAGCTAACATATTAATTATACTCATTTTTATAACCAATATGTGGGTTTCAGACATAAGTTAGAATAATTCTATGTTGAGAATAAATTGAAATAAATTCAAATCAATGTTAAATTTAATATAGAATCAGCATTATAAAAGAATTTATCATAAGCAATAAAGTATATTTCCTAGCATGGCTTTTACTTTACCCACTAGTAGAGGAGGAGATTCAAATACATTTCTAGATATAAATGATATATCTATAGATGTAGATATATAAATATACAGTTACTTGAAGAAAGCAACTCTCATGTGGTAAGGCATGATTGGATTTGACATAAATTCAGCATGGTTCTGCACACATGAAGTGCTAAATAGAAAACTACATAAGGCTGTGACTTAAGAAATTAATAAAACATTGGCACAGGTTTGTTGTTGTTAGAAACTGAGAGAGCATGTTCAGGCCAGATGGCAAAAGTAATTGATCTTAAAACATTTGCTAGGTAACATTTTCAGTAAATTTACTAAACAGATATTTTTTGCAGTTTTAGTTATTTACAAATAACAATTATTAGCTTTTGATGTGCCATGTAAGCATGTATGACTCACATACAAACTATAGAGAGGCATGTGTATAAAATCACTAAGGGGTCTATCTCCAGGTAATTTGTTTTTCTCTTCCTAGCTCAGATAATCATGATGCTTGGGAAAGTTTTATTCTTTAATTTTTTTTTCCTACACAACTTTTACTTCACAATAAAAGGAAGCATTCTGTAGCCATCATACAAGTCTCGGCTTCATCCCCTTATTTTTTTTTGAGAGAATATCTTCTTTCTGAACTGTGTGCCTGTATTCTCTAGTATTAGCATATGCACATTCACTGGCTCATGAAAACTGAACTGCATCTATTTATGATCATTTTAAATTTCATCATATTCATCAGAAATACCCACACCACTATCTTCATGGTATTGCTTTCAAGGGGCAGGGGAAAGATAATAATGACACAAATAAATCAAACAAAGGAAAAAAAAAAACCTATGCTGAGAAAATATTTGTGAATGTCCTGTTTGATGCTTATTCTTATCAGGCTATTATAAAAAGTCATTGTCTGGTATCTGACTATGCTGACAAAGCATCTTTATATTGATCAAAGAGCTGGGAGGCTTTGCTTTGACCTTCAAAGGCAGCTTAAACAACTGTCAAGTGATCAACTCCAGATTTGATCTTCATATTAAAGGCCTAGATGAATACTCTGCTTCCATCCTGTCACTTTGATTTTAAGCTACTGAAACCTTTACCTGACATTGGAGACCATGAAGAAACAAACAAACAAACAAACAAAAAACAAACAAAAGTAACAACAACAAAAAACCCACAAAACCAAAAAAATCCAAAAACATGGTAGAGGAAATTTCTGTCATTTATTTATGTAGGGAAGGAAAACATACTATATAAATAGTATATATCCTTGTCCAATTGCTCCAGCATTTTAAAATTATCTGAGATACTTTTATTTGTTGTTTTTAGTTGTTGTTGTTGTTGAGATAAGGGCTTATTCTATAACCTAGGCTAGACTTGAGTATACCATGTGTCTTAGGGTTTTACTGCTGTGAACAGACACCATGACCAAGGCAACTCTTATAAAGACAAGAGTTAATTGGGCCTGGTTTACAGGTTCAGAGGTCAGTCCATTATCATGAAGGCAAGAGCACAGCAGCATGTAGGCAGGCATGTTGCAGAAGGAGCTAAGAGTTCTTCATCTTCATCTAAAGACTACTAGTTGAAGTCTCACTTTCAGGCAGCTAGGGTGAAGGTTTTAAGCCTATGCCCACAATGACACACCTACTCTAACAAGGCCACATCTCCTAATAGTGACACTCCCTGTGCCAAGCATATAGAAATAATCACACCATGTAACCCAGGCTGGTCTCAATTGTAGTTGATCCTTCTACTTCATCCAATCAAGTGTCAGTATTACAGGGGTGCACCATAATTCCCAGTTTGGAAAAACTGGGAATGGTATTTTGAGAAATAACAGTTGAATTTACTTTGTAGTCTTTGAATATATCATCCATAAAAAATAAGAAAGTAATCACTTGTCATTTCCCCCTTTTTAAATAGGAATACATTTTCACATGAAAATTTCCTCCAACAAACACTTTATTAATTAGTTGTGATGATCTACATTTATAATCCCAATGCTTGTGAATTGAGGAAGGAAGATTGCTATGAGTTCCGTGACAGCCTTGGGAATACCATGCATATCAGGCTGTTGTGCAGCGATGTTGCCTGAATTGCTATAATGCATACTCCAGAAAGGTTCCTTAAGCCCCAGAGAACTCAGAAGTCTCACTGAGGAAGTTCCAGGCAGGAATTCACAAGGATCCTCCCTGCAGTTACTGAAGCAGTAATTACAGTTGTGAAGAGGAGACACTCTGGACTGTCAAGCTGCCTGTAAGCTGTGCAGGATGAGCCAGAGATGCAGCATTTTTGAGTCGGCATCTATACTGTTTGGGCTTTATGGTGATTCAACTAACTGTCATCATGTTCTTCTTTTGATTATACTTAAAATTTGAGTTTTAGTGCACTCTTTACTTTGCTATTTTATAGTTCCCTATCTGGGTTGAATAGGTGTTTGTTAGTTCATCTCTGACCAAGAAAGGTCATACAACACAGGACAGCAGCCAAAGTTACACAATAAGACCTCATCTTGGTAAAAAAAATGCCTAGCTTTTGAACTTTTTTCCAAATATATATAAAATTACCAAATATAATTTAATTCTAGAGTACATAAGATGGCTTTAGGTTGCTACAATGCTATTTCTATGATTTACACAGCCATCTTGAGCAAATATCATCTAAATTTTCTATAAACACATTAGATGCCACAATCCTAGTATATTCAAAATCATAAAAGATATGAAATTTAATAGTATGATATTTATATTGTAAATAACCAAAATCCCTTCTTTTCAACATCGTTGAACTGAACAATAAATACAGACACACAGAAATATGTCTTTACTACAGGGGTTTTCAGAATTTTGATTTGAGGAGAAAAAAAAGCATTGAACTTGGTGCCAGGAGATATATTTCAAATCCCCAATCTGACTAGCAGTAACTGTAAGATTTTACACAAATCACTAGATTCCTTTGAAGCTCATTTCCTTGACAGAAATTTAAATGATAAATCCAACCATTTGTTTTTGCTGGAAAATTAAATCAACATAAAATATTTTACTCACTGCTCTGTCATCTAAAAATCCAAGATAACATTACTAATTAAAAAGATGTTATAATTTAAATGGATTTAAAATAAGGCCTCCTGGTGAATTAATGGAAGTATGTATTTCCTAGAAAATGAACTCTTTCATTTCCTCTACTCCAGAGGCAATTAATTCAGAAAGATACGTGAAACGTTGGTTTTTTTTAAATCACTGCTTTCTAAAACCCAACTCATGTGTATATGTTTGTGTAAGAGTAAGAGAGAGAATGAAAAAGAGGTGAGAGAAAGACAGAGAAAGTCAGAGACACAGAGAGAAGACAGATTATGGGATTCTATTATGTAAATGCTATCCTTATTTTCTATTTATTGCATTTCGAACTAAACCTGCTTTCTTTCCTTGGGTTGAAGAAGGTATACAGTTGAATTGGAATGAAATTCAACAGCACTAAGAGTTGCTTTCATCTCCCTCCTGTCTGCAGGTCTCACCTTCCACCTTCCAAGGCAGTCTGTAATTATCATGTCCATGGACTTCTTTTCTTTCCTCCATCAGCTTTGACAAGAAGATGGACCTGCCACTGCAGAAAACCCATCAGAGTCCCTGAAGCACTTGCCCAACAGGAACTTCAATGTTAATTGTGAAAAAGCGGCATGGGGTAAGAATCTTTGATGAAATGAAATTACTGTTGTGCTGCGACAGAAAAAGCCTTTAATTTTGCCATCTGGGTCTAATTGACAGAGAATGACTAAGAATCCTAGCTTAGAGAATTGCTGAACTTTGCATATGGACAATTAACAAGAAAGAGAAAAAGCCAGTTTGGAAAATTGTGGGTCTCTGTAAAAGTAGTTTGTGATGCCTTTCATATTACAAGTCATTTTTTTTTTCCTATCAGAAAGGCCCATTGCTTTCACTGAACAGAAACTTGGACAGTAGTCAAGAATGGTGTCAGAGCATTTGTATTGAAATAAAGATTTTTAGCATCCTATGGAGACTACAGCCCTAATTCTTTGACATATCTCCCCTATATGTCCCTTGACAACATGGTTTGCCCCCTTCATATCTGAGAGGGAATACATATTTCATCCAAAAGCCTGAGTAACATCCAGCATACTTCCTTGAAGGCCACTGAAATTCATCATGTGTTGTGACATCTTTACACTAAAAGGAATTGACTCTGGACTTTTTCATAACTCAGGTTTCAAAATTGAGGGAAATTCGATTTATAGATTGGTTATTTTAAAGAAAAAAGACTTTCTAGAACAAGAAAGAGGAGTGTTATTGGATCTGTTACTCTAAAATTCCTAGGTGCCAATCACAGATAAATGGAGCCCTATTGTGTTTCTTTCAAACAGTATTTGTCTACCAATTTTGACCTTGTCTATTTCTTCCCCTTTAAATCAGCTAGCCTGAGCAGATACAAAGCTCATATCCTTTATCTCGTAGAATGATCATTAAAGAATTATTTCTATTTGTAGATTTGTTTTCTTGTAAAACATAGTGATATGTTTCTTACAAGTTTATAAAATATAAGTTAAAAAGGAAACAGTTAAGTGTTTTAAAGATTATGTGAAAAAGTGTCACATTTTATTTTTATGTTCTTTATGTAGGTTTTCAGTATTTTTAACTTGAATGTGTTATCTAGGAAGTATCAGATTATTTAGTTTTTTGTTTATAATTTGAAATATTTTGCAATATATATAATGTTAGTATCAAGTAGGTTATAGTATCTGTGAAGTAAAGAGGCTGTGGCCCAGGGCCTGAGCAAATGCCCTGGCTGGTAAGACAGGCACTTGCAGAACCTGATATCTGTACTTCAGTCTAACATGCAACTTGTCATACCAACTGAGGAACTATGAAAGCAAACCAAGTGCCAGATTCTGGCCAAGACCAGTTGTAATATATGAACAAAGTATGGTAATCTATAAAAATTGCTCAATCTAGAAGCTCTTTCCAAGTTTAAAAACTATTTAAACATAAGCTAATTTTGAATATTACAAATTAAAATGAATTAAAGAAAAATGAGACCACGTTCCTAAAATGAAGTATATAAAATTATGTGATATTAAATTTTATAAAGCTATCAGCTTTCAATAATTAATTAGGAGGTCTAACAGTATACAAATGAACAAGTTTCTATTTAGCAAGGATTTCTATGGTTAGTTAAAACTATTTTTTAACTTCATTTTTTATTTGTTCTATTGTTTATTTCCATTTCAAATGTTATACCCTTTCCTGGTTTCCCAATGGAAACCCCATATCCTATCCCCCTCCCTGCTTCTATGAGGGAACTTCAGCAATAACCCACCTACTCCTGAATCCCTGCCCTCACAGTCCCTATATTGGGACATTGAACCTTCACAGACTCAAAAGCCTCTTCTCCCATTGATGCCCAACAAGGCCATCCTCTGCTACATATGCAGCTAGAACCATAGGTCCCTCCATGTCTACTCCTTGGTTGGTGATTTAGTTCCTGGGAGCTTTAGGGGATCTGGTTGGTTGATATTGTAGTTCTTCCTATGGGGTTGCAAACCTCTTCAGCTCCTTCAGTCCTTTCTCTAACTCCTCCATTGGGGACTCCAAGCTCAGTTCTATCGTTGGCTGTGAACATCTGCCTCTGTATGTGCCAGGCTCTGGCAGTGCCTCTCAGGAGACAACTATGTCAGGCTCCTGTCAGGATGCATTTCTTGGCATGAACAAGTGTCTAAATTTGGTGACTGTATATGGGATGGATGCTTGGGTGGGCAGTCTCTGGATGGCCTTTCCTTCACTCTCTGCTCTACACTTTGTTTCTGTAACTCCTTCCATGGGTATTTTGTTCCCCTTTCTAAGAAAGACCAAAGTATTCACATTTTGGTCTTCCTTCTTGACTTTCATATGGTTTGTGAATTGTATCTTGGGTATTCCGAGATTTTGGGCTAATATCCATTTATCAATGAGTGCATACCATGTGTGTTCTTTTGTGATTGGGTTACCTCACTCAGAAAAATACTTTCTAGTTACACTTATTAGCCTAAGAATTTCATGAATTCATTGTTTTTAATAGCTGAGTATTACTCCGTTGTATAAATGTACCACATTTTCTGTATCCATTCCTCTCTTTAAGGACATCTGGGTTCTTTCCAGCTTCTGGCTACAATAAATAAAGTTGCTATGAACATAGTGGATCATGTGTCCCTATTACATGTTGGAACATCCACAGATTCAATACGATCCCCATCAAAATTGAAACTCAACTCTTTATAGAATTAGAAAGAACAATTTGCAAATAAAAATAAAAAAAATAAAAAACCCATTATACAAAAAACTGTTCTTAAGAGTTCTTTAAGAACTCTTAAAAGAACTTCTGGGGGAAATCACCATCTCTGATTCAAGCTATATTACAGAGCAATAGTGATAAAAATTATATGGTATTAGTATAGAGACAGGTGGGTAGATCAATGAAATAGAATTGAAGACCTAGAAATGAACCAATACACCTATGGTCACTTGGTCTTTGACAAAGATGCTAAAACCATCCAGTGGACAAAGACAGCATTTTTAACAAATGGTGCTGGTTCAACTGACAGTCAACATGTAGAAGAATGCAAATTGATCCATTCTTATCTCCCTGCACAAAGCTTAAGTCCAAGTGAATCAAGTACCTCCACATAAAACCAGACACACTGAAACTAATAGAAGAGAAAGGAGGGAAGAGGTTCAAATACATGGGCACAGGGGATAATTTCCTTAACAGAATACCAATGATTTATGCTTTAAGTTATACAGTAGACAAATGGGACCTCATAAAATTGCAAAGTTTCTGTAAGGCAAATGACACTGTCAATAGGACAAATTGGCAACCAACAGATTGGAAAATTTTTTTTTTTTTTTTGCATTTAATCCTTTTTATTTTTTTATTAGATATTTTCTTTATTTACATGTAAATTTTTCCTTTCCCAGGTTCCCCTCCAAAAAGCAAACAAACTAACAAACAAACAAAAACAACAAGAACAAACCCCTTTTGCCTCCCCCCTCCCCATGCCTGCCACCCCATCCTCTCCCACTTATTGGCTCTGGCATTCCCCTACACTGGGGCACAAAACCTTCACAAGGCCGAGGTCCTTTACTCCTATTGATGATCAAATTTGCAATCCTCTACTATACACATACTGCCAGAACAATCAGTGCCACCCTGTATAGTCCTTGATTGGTGTTTGGGTCCCTGGGAGCTCTGAGGGTACTAGTTAGTAATTGTTGTTCATCCCAAGGGGCTACAAATCCTTCAGTTCCATAGAACCTTTCTCTAACTCCTTCATTGGGGACCATGTACTCAGTTCAATGAATGGCTGTGAGCCTCTACGTCTGTATTAGTCAAGTATTGTCAGAGCCTCTCAGGAGATAGCTATATGCTTGTCCTTCCTTCAGTTTCTGCTCCATAGTTAATCTCTGCCACTCCTTCTGTGGGTGTTTGATTCCCCTTTTTAAGAAGGAATGAAATGTCCACTTTTTGGTCTTCCTTCTTCTTAGGTTTCTTGTGGTTTCTGTGTTGTTCTTCCTGTATTCCAAACTTCTGGGCTAATAACCACTTATCAGAGAATGCATACCATGTGTGTTCTTTTGTGATTGGGTTACCTCACTCAGGATGATACTCTCCAGATCCATCCATTTCCCTAAGAATTTCATAAATTCATTGTTTTTAATAGCTGAGTAGTACTCCATTGTGTAGATGTACCACACTTTCTGTATCCATTCCTCTGTTGAGGGACATCTGGGTTGTTTCCAGTTTCTGACTATTATAAATAATGCTGCTATGAACATGGTGGAGCATGTGTCCTTATTACATGATGGAGCATCTTCTGGGTATATGCCCAGGAGTGGTATGGCTGGGTCCTCGGGTAGAACTATGTCCAATTTCCGGAGGAACCGCCACACTGAAAATGACACTGCCAGTAGGACAAATTGGCAACCAACAGATTGGAAAATCTTTACCAATCCTACATCAGCTAAAGGGCTAATATCCAATATATACAAAGAACTCTAGAAGTTAGATTCCAGAGAGACAAATAAGCCTAATAAAAATGGGGTACACAGCTAAACAAAGAATTTTCAACTGAGGAATACTGATTGGCTCAGAAGCACCTAAAGAAATGTTCAATACCCTTAGTCATCAGAGAAATGCAAATCAAAACAACCCTGAGATTCCACCTCACACCAGTCAGAATGGCTAAGACAAAAATCTCAGGTGACAACAGCTGCTGGCAAGGATATGGGTAAAGAAGATCATTCCTCTATTGTTGGTGGGATTGCAATCTGGTACAACCACTCTGGAAATCAGTCTGGTGGCTCTTCAGAAAATTGGACATAGTACTACCCGAGGACCCAGCTATACCACTCCTGGACGTATACTCAGAAAACACTTCTTTATCTACTCTTATAAGCATTACTCAAAGGCTTGGGAAATTTTTTCTAAGCTATATATTTCGACTCAGCACTTGTGTGGTCATTGAGTTAATATTTAGAAGAACATGAAGTATGTAAAGCCCAACAGGCTCTAGTCAATATCTAGTCAGGATAAGTGTTTGTGTGTGTTAAAGACTGGCATTCCAAAATAATTGAGGACCCTTTTAACATTTGCAGATTGACTATGAGCCCATTTCCTCCTTCTCAATGCAGGACAAGTAAATCTATCAGTTTTCATCACTCTCACTAGACTACTGAAAACTTAGGAGACACTGAGTTCTCCTGGTAGAACCAGTCAGGAAGATCACAAACTATATACAGCATTCTTTGCCATAATTACATTATTCTCACAGAATAACACCATTCTAAGGAAAATAACTGGACTAGTTGCTGTCCAGTCTGTGCAACTCCAGCTCCAACAAAAAATCTGAGGATGAAGACAACACATGGAGCATGATGGCTGAGAAAAGTTTTAGCAGTGTTATTTCTGCTTTGTTAAAAAAAAAAATGTGTTTCTTGACACTGAAGCCCATCCCCCTCTGTGTCTTCTCTGCACTACCATTAATCAGTAATGAGATATTCCATATCCTGATATCAAGCTTCTGTTTCTCTTCATGCCTGCCAAAACATCCTATTTTAGTAACAACCTAAAATAGGTCTTTGCTATGGCTCTTCCTATATAAGTGAAATCTAGTTCTGGGCCCTTATTAACATCAGCAATGCTGTCTCCTAGGTAAAAGATTAATTACTTGGCTGTGATTCACAGAAACGAGTAGCAACTAAATTACTAAGGGGACATATCAGAGCATCAGTTATTGTTATGTCACAGAGAGGATTATTTTGAGGAGGAAACAGAGAGTCTTCAGCATAGTGCATATTAAAGCAAAACACCTCATATCTTTTTTTTTTTTTTGAAAAGACTAGGTAAGCAAAGGACATCAATAGGCCAATATTTTATGCCTACTTACGGCTGATAAATGTGATCAGACTTTATCAGTGTGTCTTTCTATTAGTGAATATTTCTTTGTTTCTTGTTAATTAAATCTGGGTTAGCTGTATTTCTCAATAATAGTGGGTGCTGGGGGAAAATCAAACCTCACTTTTAATTAAATGCATAATTAGGATTCCGAATTCTAGAAATTCATTTGTTTTCTCTAAAACACTGCTCCTAGGTTTGCAATTTATTTCCTAAACTTTTTTTAGTGAATTTGAAAATTTCAAAGACCATTAAATATCTGGTTTTTTATTAAAATATTTATCAAAATTTATCAAATTATTAAAGGGAAGTTGGGCTCAGAGATACACATTTGTAAATCTATCATGTAATGATGGAAGAACATTTTGAATTTGAGGCTACATAGTGAGAACCTGTTCCAAATCCAATACTTTAAACAGAACATATTCTTCATAGAATTTAAAACAATATGCCATGGTTTGTGTTTCATCATCAAGTAATAATTTAAAATTCACTAATTCTTTTCAGTTCCCTAAAACGTACTTGCAAGCAGAAGGGTGTGGAGGCTATTCCTAGTTGTCAACTTGACTATATCTCAATTGAACTACAATCCAGAACTGGAGGGCACAGTTGTGATCCAAATCTTGAGGCTGGAAGACACAAATTTCTGACCTGGATCTTGACATAGAGACTTTGAAGCATAGTGACCACAAAAAGCTTAGGGCCAGTCAAGGTAGTACACATCTTTCATTCCAGGAGGCTGAGGCAAGCTCTTTGAGTTCTATAAGTTCCCTGAGATGAGTTCTCTGAGATGTATTTGCCAGTACATCTGTTGGAAACTACTTCTACAGAAGACTACCTTAAACAACTAGCCATACGGGACTGAGCAACTACTAGATTGTTGGACTTTCCATCCACAGCTGCCCATTGTTGGGTTAGTTGGAATTCAGACTATAAGTTATCGCAATGAATTCACTTAATATCTAGAGACATTCCATAAGTTCTGTGACTCTAGAGAACTCCCACTAATACAGAATGTAATAAAAATTATTGGGTTCATAACTTGTGGATATTTCCTTGGAGAATAATCAATAGGCAAAGATCTAGATCGTGATCAGGGGAATCTTAAAAGGACAATTGACATCGTGATATATCTGGTGCAAAACAACCTGCTAGCTATACCTACCATCTTCTCCTTATAATGCTTGTTCTTTTTCATGATTGACAGAGGAGGAATATTCATGTATTTGGATAAACACAGAAAGATAAAACGATAGAGAGTAAGATACAGGGAGAGAGACAGAAAGAGAGAGAATGGGGGGGGGGAGAATATGCATTCTTATGGAAATAACTCCATAGGAAATAGGTACATTACTGTGATTCCAGCAGTTTGGAGAGAATTCTAATAAACAGATTTTTGTGTGGCTTAAACATCTCATTGTAGAAACAAGAAAAATTCTTAAGTATAGCAAACAATTATAACCCCTGTGTCTTAATTATTTTTGAAAAATTTCAACCCATGTCATTAAATCTTTTGATATAATCTATTATCCTTGAGAAATGGGTAAAGTTTAGCAAATTTTT
>JADRCD010220968.1:0-58624 GCA_019843815.1 Montemys delectorum
GAAACCTGACCATCAGTTTAGGATAACAGTACTCACTAGTGGTGTAAGTGTAATTTTGTGGAACATTTACTTCGATATTACGAACACATTTGAAACAGTTACTTTTTAAAATTTTACTTAAGTTATTAATTTATTAGTACCTTTTGAAATAACTTCTACTAATTTCCTCCTAACTGCCTACAGTGCTTAATCATGTATGCACTTCCTCAATTTCTACCAGGGAAACAGAGAAGTTGTTAAGCATGAAAAGGGGAAACAGTAAGGGCTAATAATTGATGAACACTGCCAGACATATCTACATGTAAGGCCTCTAACATCAATACGAAAATGTTCGCAAGGCATCCGGGAACCGATTATCAGCTAGAAAGAGGAACTACACACAAAGCTGTGGTGGTGTGAAGGGCAGGGCATCAAAAATATAGGCGGAAGAAGCTGGAACTAATCCCATGCCCTGTTACACAGCAGACTGAGACAAAGCTTTAACAAAAAGCTGAAGAAAAAAAAAAGCAGTCCTTCAAAAAGTATACAGAATTAACACACTTTTTCTTGTTTTACACTCAGGCATACATTTAAAAAAAACACCTTGGGCTACACTGTAAGTGACATTTGTAAAGTGCATTAAACAATAGCTTTCATTCCAGTCAAACAAATAGAACTACGTTAACCCACCTTCCCGATAGAAAGCACAGCATTAGATCAAACATGTCAATCCCATAATGTCAATCCCTTAATATGGCCATATTACAGATTTGAGGCCTCAGGTGTGCATTATCCTAAATTTATGGATCCCTTAAGAAAAAAAAAAAAAAAAAAAGCTCTTTTTTCCCCCACTCTCAGGAATGCATAAGAACCATATTACTAGACTGAAGGGATACCACTTGGGTTCTTCTCAATACAGCACTCATCCTGTCATCCTGAATGGATGTCAGGCGAAGCAGACCTAAACACTCCTTCACAAGCAGTCAGGGGAGGTGAAAGGTCAACAGCACACTTCATACCAGTTCGTCTGATCCCCCAAGGTAGAAAAGAATCTGACTTTGCCGGCAAATCAAAATTTATTGCAAGTCATTCTCAAGAAGGTCTTGCTAAGTTTACAGAACGATGGCCTTTAACAGAAGCAGCAAGGTGGGTGGTACCCATTGGTGGGAACAACTCTTCCTGATGTCATGCCAAGTCCCTTCCTTCCTCCCTGTACTGTGCAGATTCATCTTCAAAATGAATAGGTTGCAAGAAATATGAACAAGGATATCAAGAAAACTTAAAGAAACATGTAAACTAAAAGCATGTTGGAGAAGACAGCCAGAGAGATACTGAGCAGGTTGCCTGGGGTGTCACTGATGCCTGTGAGATTGATGCCTGTGAGAGGGAGGGATATGGAAACCTCAATTAGCTAGCCTTCACTGACTCCTCGATTCCCCCCTTTTTAAAGTCTCTTCAGATAAGGACAGAAATTGTGAAAGTTATTTCGTCTGTTCAACAGGTACCATCACCCTCTGACAACAGCTCTCTTCATACCCTCTGCCCCCGCCACTGCTCGCTCCATTTCCCTTTACATCAGAAGTCCAGGGTTAGAAAGTGATGACCAAAGAACGAGAGGACTAAAGTTTAAAAATTAAACGTTTTGATTCCCAAATTACAGCAACATACTGCTAGTTATAACATGGCTCCATTAAAGAGCAAATTGCAGGATGGCTTGATGAAAACAGTCTCTCAGACAGTTAAAACTGGAATCGTGTCAAAATAACCATTTTAAATCTCCAACTTTTACAGCAGTTAAAGCACAGCAAAAAGGGTCACGGGGGGGGGGCAGCTTTTTCACGGCCTTATTCTAAAAAACATTGACTCATTCTGTATTCAGTGACTGACTACCCATGAGCAGGAAGGAGGCTAGTCTTTGATTAAGTTTTTCAAAATTGGAAATTGCCTGTTTGGGTAGAAACTGCTTCAAAGACTTGTTTCTCTGATTCCCCTGTTTTAGTTTCATTTAAGCAACCATAAACATATGTGAGACATGCAGAGAGAAATTTGATCGACAGCAGCAGCATAGGATATATCTACTGTGGTACACTGTGCTTCAAAATCTTCCCAGGAGCATGGCCTGAGTCAACTGAATGTGCTCATCTAATAAACTACTGTCTGTCTGCATCATTATAACATTAACAGCAAGACAGATGCAGAACCACTTATAATCAAAAGGAACTTAACTTAAACACACAAAAGAAACAAAATACAAAATGGCAAAACTATCAAGTTTATGTATTCAACACAGTAAGATTTTATTTTAATATAAATTACTATTTTAGATAAAACAGTTCTGAGTATTACTTCCTGAGTCAGAAAGATGTAGACGGTTGAGAGGGAAAGTGTGAGTGGGACAGAGAAATCAGCTGTACCTGCCACGCAGTAAGGCACGAAGTGCACATCAGATGCCCGCAAGGCTCAATCTTGACATCTTTGTCATTCTCTGCACAGATCTTGCAGAGCTGAAAAGTGGAGCCCATTTCACAATAAAGTTCATATTGTTCCTGTAACACAGGGAAGAAGGGCGATGGTTAATGGTTTTCTAGCATGAAGTATTCACATTGAATTCCCTAAAATACAATGACTTACAGTAAGTATTCCACACTTGAACTGGTTAGAATTCTGTTACCATTTAAGGACACATTTTCAATTGATATGCACAATTTGGTCTACAAAATCAATTTTTACAATGCCTGAGCTCTTGGCACCAATTTATATGTAAGGTTTTTTTTTAATCACTTTGGGTTATTTAATGTTTTATACTATTACTTTAAGAAAGAACTCACTTTACCAGCTACATATAATACCTACAGTTTTAGGATGGCAATCCAAATGACTTGGTCTTTTCTTTTTTCTTGTTTTGTTTTCTTGTTTATCTACACTGCCAAATGGAGCAAGTGTTGTCTGGATATTACACTTTATTTCTTAGGTATCTTTAGGAGTCTGAGGATGAAGGATAAGCAATGTTCGTTTCTCAAGCTTGTGTGTGCTGTCTGATTTATTGTAGTCTACAACTGCAAGCATAGTGTTCAGTTACCATGAGTTTCAGGAATTGCTCTCAAATTCAAGAGTCAGTTTCCAACTCTGAAGTATGTGAAAAGTAACCATCTGAGGAGCTAAACACTGGCGGAGTCAAGCTTACAATGTTTGGCACACTGAATCTCAGTGAACAAATACTCAAGATTCTGTGTGAAAATGAAAACAAAGACTAGTAAATGTTAAAAAAAAAAGTATATCCAAGATCTGTTTATGAGTTTGTCAAAGTTACGTCTTGCTTTAGTGAAATGAATGCATACAAACAGCAATGCATGAGTAGAATACATAAATGGTAGTTCTTATTCTGTGATTATTAAAACTTTGTAATGCTCTTGTGGTGCATAAATATATACACACATACATAAAAGAGATGGAGAACTCCAAAGCCCAGGGTGATTAAAAACCACACATATTACTCTCCCTAGATAGATAAGTAGATATGTTAAGTAGAAAGTTTTATAAGATATTTGTAAAACACATGCATGGATGTATACAAATCTCATCCATCATGATATTTGCCTGATATTTAGTAAACTAAATTAAATAAGGACAAGGAAATGAAAGAAAGTGGAAAAGAATTATTACCACATAATCCACAACAAGTTATGAATGGCTGAGCATCCTGAACTAGCACTGAGAGTTGCCCAATTCGGTCTGCAATCACAGCATGCTCAAGTCCCCAGCAGGGAACTTACTGCATTCTTAGAAGTAAGACTATTTTATGTGAAACCTAACAGATCGCACTATTTCGGAAGATTTCTGTATAGTTCTGTTGATTTCTTTTTGTAGCACTGGGGTTCGAACTGAAGAGCTCAGTTATGTCAGGAAGGTGTTTTGTCTACTGAAGTCATGCCCAGCCAGTTTTGTTTTTACAAAGAGGATTCAGAAAGAAGAATTACCTCTCATTAGTATCTCTGTATAGTATATTAGAAAATATACTATAAAGCAGCTATACGTTGATAGGAATGGCAGTCACATAGGAAATGCCTTCCATGAACAATGCATATACATGCTGGGTGTCTCTCGTGCTTCAGCATATCAAGAGTGAGGACACTAAAACCAATAAACATTTTTCTATCACCTTTGACGTTTACTGTTTGTCAATGTATGAACATATTTGAAATGCGAAATACTATAAAAATAGACTTAGCCACACCGTGTGCAAGGCCCCCCTTCATGCTCTCCTCACTTCCTCAAGAAGTCCTCTGGTGAACGTTTCTTGTTTGGCATCTCTGGGAATGTGCACCCGCACCTTCATTTTTGGCAGCTTGCACTTAAAAAGTGAACTTATACAAGGTAAGTTTTACAGCTGATATGGTATACACTTAAGTCTGAATCAACAGGGATTCGTATAGGACAAGAGGCAGAAGGGTTCCCAGTGAGTACACATGGCTTCTGCTCTTCGGCTGTTCACCATACAACCACAGTGAGCAGCCGTACATGGATGATTCAACCCATTACTAATGTCTTAGCATTTTAATCTGTTGCTTTGTGGAAAAGATTACACTGAACACTGGTGCAGATCCTCCTGTAAACAGGAAGATACAGATGGCATACCATACATAAACCAAACACGTGACCAAAGATGGCATACCATACATATACCAAACACGTGACCAAAGATGGCATATTATACATAAACCAAACACGTGACCAAAGATGGCATATTATACATATACCAAACAGGTGACCAAAGATGGCATACCATACATATACCAAACACGTGACCAAAGATGTTTTCATTTAGATCTTTATCTTTACAAAGAATTATGTAAAGAGTTTGGCCTGTTCTCACTTAGAGGTCTGAGACTGGATGTATACGATTGTAATTATCATCTTGAATGTTCTTCCAGTACACTTTTGACATTTAAAACCTTAACACGAAAATATCATTTCTTATGCGTTTTGGTTTTAATTCAGTTCTGTCCTTACATCTGAGATCTGTCTTTCTCTAGACTATATATCAGTATACGATAGCAAGCATTATCACTAACAACAAAGGATTTATCTAAAAGAAATCATAAAATGTATTCATACTCTCAAAATTCCTGATGTTATCATGTTAAACACTGGGCATGCTCTTCAACACAATGTAGGTAGAAGTTCACATTTTTTCCCCGAGGTGGTATAGATATGTATTAATTGTGTTTCCAAAAATTATCCTTACCTGTGTAACTTTTATATGATCATGAGGTGTAGGTTCACACAGTCCGGTTAAATCGGGGTTATAGCTTCGCCCATCAGGATAAAGATAACTGAATTTAAACAGAAACCTTATTATTTTAATATATGAGACTTCAGGGCCTTCAGTCTAATCAGAGTCGTCAGTATTTAAGCTCACATTTTCATTTGTCCTTTTCCCATAAATCAACACCGATTCTTGCACTGCTTTTTTCAGTTGTAGGAAATGTATAATGTAAACTAATCTACTATAATAATTTTAATTAAAATAGGTTAATAATACAGCCCTCATATAGTTAAACAGCTAATTTAGTAGTGAATTATGCCCTATTCTAAAACTGCTTAGGTCAACCTCTGCTTGCAGTTCTTGGAAGCATCAAAACTACATCATATTTATGCCATGTTAAAACTCCCAAGGAGAGAAACAGAATTAAGTGTAGCCATGCCCTGAAGCTCTCCCGCGGTGTCCTTTCCCAGTCTCCCTGTCTTTCCTTCCTGCAGATAAGCACACATACGCACGACGCACAAATGTGCACCTTGTAATATATGCACATACATGGAAAATATGACAATTTGACATTTCACTGACTTCAAGAAAGCCACACTGACAGGTTTGCAGATCAAGGTTTTCTACGAAGACTCAAACTTGAGCTAAAGTTACAATAAGGAATTTTTGTTCATAAGCATACTGAAAATCAAGTTTAGTGTCATTAAATGTCATTTTCAGTAAAACATGACTGTAATGTTACTTCTGGTATAACTAGTTCAATAAAAGTGATTATAACCCATGGTTAATCCTGTTGAACATTTTTCTATAGTGTAGAGCTAACAAAAGTTTATAAATGTGTAGTAGTGACTATTTTAATGAAAAAGTCTGCAAAGTTTTGTTGATGACATAAGAAAAAAATGAAGTGTCTACAAACAGTAGAGTAATCAATATTAGAAAATATGGTACACAAAGAGAAAACTGGAGTTATAGGACCGAATACTGTCCCACAGACATAGACAGAGCAGTGAGTTTCCTTTGACTTGGGAAGGACGAATCTAGTACTGAGCGCAGAGGCAGCCTCAATTTTGCTTTACACAAAGTAACAGAAATGAATTACGCTCAAGTAGTAAGAGTTTATACAAATACTTTAAGAGTACTGTTATGTTTTAGCAATGCTTTTTGATGTTGGAATGTGTCTGCTTTATATAATTATGGTCATAAAATTGCAGCTTAGGCATGAATAATAGACTGAAGGCATGTCTATTGCTATTGCTTCGTCTTAAGGTAAACCGCAAACTATGAGATCATTATCCTTACTATCTGCTCTATGCCTAGGCAGTCTCTAGTTTTCAAATTTGCAAGTTGAAAGAATTGCTCATACTTACAAGCCTTCCCTGCTACCATCAATCAGGGCTTGGAAGAGGGGCTTGTTATGAGGTATGGTCTGCAGGATATTGCCGTCCCCAGTCACATAGCCAATGGCCCATTGTCCCAGCCGAGTGCAGCTTAACCGGAAAATGTAGCTATGAAACATGATTAAAAAGATGCTTGTTCAAACTCAAAGAGCCATGCCAACCACTAAACAATTTGTTAATATTTTGTCTTCTTGAGCAGAATCAGTTATGATTCCTGATAGAAATTTCTATCCTTTCCCACAATTTAACACTACTGTACTTCACTGGTATCAATCTGTGTAAGAAACACTGATAATAATTCTTGTTCATTTAAGTATTTCCAGAGTTCTATTTAAAATAAATGAGGCTGGAAACTACCACGAGATTTATTACCGCCATCACAGAGATGTGTGGGGATGTGGCTGCTATGATACAGATGTGACATAAATCATCTTTGGAAAAGGATAAAATGAAGTAAATAGCTAAACAATTAATTTACCCACCACGGAAACTGACACGGAAATCCGATACATTACTTTACCATTTAGGCATTAAAATTTGGTCACAGACTTGTTTAATGTTTTCTTGCAAGCCATTTCAGTGATTCATCTTTAAACAAATCTCAAAAGAGCTGAACTATATCAATTACAAAGCATACATGATAAATTCATAGCTTCTACCCAACCTGTCATTCAAATATTTTCCATAGGCAGCAAACATAATTCAAACACCGGTCATTCAAATGAGTGATAAATTTCTTAAATTAATTTCCAATAAAAGAAGATATTTGCATGGCTTTAAATCCATCATCATTTATTTATTTCAGTACATTATCCTGCTTTATATGATTGTATGCCACTCAATCTTGCAATCAAGATATTAGTATCTGTATTGTACAATCTATCCATCAATCAGACCAAAAGTTAGTTATGTTAAGCCCTACTGGCTATATTTAAGTTGTTATACGAATGCATACATCAGGGCAAAAAAAATAAAAGAAAAAGAAAAGTTTCTCATATTTTAGTTATTGATAAATAGTACATTCAAAAAACTTCATATGCTGCTATAGTTTATCATACAGGATGGTTTGTCGCTGCATTTAATAACCTCGTATGATAAAGAGTACAATTACATTTCAATTAATAAGAAAATCAGGGTCTGGGAAAAAAAAAGGAGCTTGTTGAAAGAGTTTCCAGAAGGGGATTTTCAAATTAGTCTAAACTGATTCATTCTCCTAAGTGACCCTGATGATAAAGTAGTGACATATAAATTACTGATATTATTAATCAGAAACAGAAAAATATCAGAATCAGATAAATGTTGTATTATGAAAATTGTTCTCAGATAATATAGATTAATTAATTATAATTTGGAAGATCACTTGTTACATTAAGAAATGGAGAAATAGGCCAGCAGTTAAGGACATCTACTGTTCTTGCAGAGGACCTAGGCTTGGTTCTTACCAGCCACACCAAGCTGTTTTACACTACCTGTAACTCCAGTCCCAGGACATGTGATCCCTTTCTGACCTCTAGGGGTACCTGCATGCCCATGGTGTTCATACATAGTGCTCAGTAAATAATTATTCCCCGTAAAATAAATCTTACTAAAAAATGTACATAATACTTTCAAATAAAGAACAAGATGTAGAAATCTCAGAGATGGTGGGTACTATGTATTTTAGAAAACACATTGAGTGTGATGCTACAATGAAGCACGCAATTCCAAAATTCATTGCCTCATATTTTTTAAAAATTGCCTATCTACGCCCCTTGCACATTTGTGGAATTGCCAGGTTTTAGTAAACATCTTTCTTTTTGCATTGCTTCATGATGGTGATTCTAAAATCAGTCATCACAGATGAGCTCAAGGCTCCCTACGAAGGGTGCCGTTAGGAACTTTGCGAGAGCCACAGATGGCAGTTAAGACCGATGTAGCTCTCTCAGCTAAGCTTCCGCCAGGTTCCATTTGCTCCACCATGTTTAAGTCATTTGCTGCTGACCCTCCTGTGGGTAGCTGTTCCCACCTTCCTTAGGAAGAAGTTAACTTACGTTCAGCTGTCCTACCTTGATCTTCAAAATGGGGGGACTAACATAATCAGACATACCTGTTTCTTAAGGTGGCTCATGTTTCAAGGCCACTCTTAACACTAAAAGGCATTATAAAGATTAATTCCTTAGATTCCCACTTCTTTGTAGGGGTGCTGGACATCCAATGCAGGACCTTCTGCATACCTGGTAAACATTCTTTTAGGGCAGGAAGCTAATAATTTATGAGTTTTATATTTATTTATATAGTATATAATATGATGTCATGTTACATATTATACATTATATTTTTATTCATTCATTCATTCATTCATTCATTCATGGCATAAAGCACTCCTGAAGGAACTCCAATGTCCTTGGGATGGAACTAAATGTTTTATTTTCGGTGAAGCAGGACAACAGATACTTTTGAATAGAAAGGGCAGCTTAGATGGATATTTTACAAAATAAGCGATTATCTGTTTATAAGGAGGTTTTCTATTCATTTTAAGTAGTAAAAGCACACTTCATATACTATAATTTGCTATCTAGTATTGGTTTCATTGAGTGAACTTTGAATGAAACAAAATGATTCATCTGAACTTTGGAAAATATGAAAATTATCTGACTACTGCTCTGGGTCAGAAGGGTCACATCTGTAGGTTTTACAGAGAGGGCTTCAATGGGACTCGGACTGCTTTTTTGGACAACTAGCTTCTTTGAGTATGTCACATTAAATCTTTAAAAACAGAGAAGGAGTTAAAATTCTTGGCTCGGACTTAAGAAGACTGTATCAAAGGCCAAGCTCAATAAACTAAGTCAAATAAAGATGACTAGCAGAAAATGCAGACTTAGAAAAGAAAACATTTTCACATAAAAATGGAACAGTCCAATGGTACAGTGACCAACTCTAAAATGTAACGCCTTCCAGGGCAGGTCTCTGATGTCACTGATACTGTCCCCAGGACTATGCCTCCTATGGCTTAGATATTGACTATGGCTTAGATATCATTGACTGTGTGCCTAACACACATTTAGGTGCCACATGGGGGAACATCCTCTGAGCTGATGACAAAGATGGATTTTTCCAGTCTCTTATTTGCCACAGTAAGGGGTGACTTCTTGGATGACGCTGGCAGAGCTGACTAGAAACCAAGCCCTCTGACAGTCACTCACGTTAGTCATTTGAAAAGCAAAACATAACACTTTGAAGGTGTAAAGAAGGAGGTCCTGCCAAACTGACCAGGGTATGGGATTAGTTTGGAATGTAACTGTAAATTCATATACTTTTATGTACTTACATAATACATTATTCTGTTTAGTCATAGCTACTACCTGGAACTACTCAACACTGTGCTAAAATAATGCACATAAAAGTAAACTACTTAATTCTGTCTTAAGTACAATATTCGTGTTCAGTTATACACATACCAGTTTAAACAGGAACACTGTATACCCATCACGACTACTATTAAAACACCCCAGGCTGATCTGAGAAAGAGGACTGAGGATTACAGAATCTTTAAACTTATGAACATCACTTTCCTCTTAATGACAATGTCAAAAGTCAATGTATCAATTTAAAGGCTCAATTAAAATGTACCTTTTCGGTCTCCCTGCTTTCCCACACTACCTTGCTGTTGGAGGCTGTGGCCAGTGTTCACAGCCGTGAACATCAGGGCGTTCCCTCCTTAAGCAGAGCATCCAGTATCAGTGCTTGGCTCTTACCTCCCAGGCTTGGAGCTGTATTTCTGTAGCCGAGCTTTAACTTCATCATACGTGAGAAATGCCATGTACCCCGGGTGTGTCACAGCTAAGAAGTTCCAATTCCGTAAAATAGAGCCCCAGGGCTAAACACACAAATAAATGGAAAGCAATTACCCAGAGAACACACGCCAACGACACTGTTTCACATGCTCAGGGAAAGAAAGTCTCCTTGATATTTTTTAGGCGAATGTGAGCCTTAGATCAACCTTTGTAAACAATGACAAACAGGCAATAGTTTTGGGGGTTTTACAGAAACATGTTTAAGCAGAAAACATGTTTCTTAGGAGTAGAACAGGGAGGGCAAAAGGAAAGCCACGTGTTCCTCACACAGTAGACCCCCAATAGATAACTTATGATTAATACAAAGTGAAATATTGACCAACTGGACTTCGAGCTGGATCCTCGGTTGTCTTTCTGTTGGCAGCACTATCACTTGAACTTTTCTTGGTGTAGCCTCAATGCCCTTTCCAGCAGTCTCAAATACAAAAGCCTCCGCTATCTTAGAGTCTGTGAGTTTTCCAACCAATCAGCTGACTACCAACTCTTCTTCAATGAGGCCCTCGTAGACCCTCCTACCTAAAATTATCTCTCGCCATAGTCCTCATCTTTCCCATCTGTTTTGTCCACTGCTGCTTCTCTCTCAGAAGCCCCATATAACAGGAAACCATGTTACAAAAGTTCAGCGTTCTGGAAAAGGTTACACAATAACCACAAGTCATTCCTGTGCTGCTCAGGCCTGGATCCCAGTCACTCAGGCCACACCAGATACGTGGTAATCAGGTTGCTAGGGTTGCACTCAGGCCACCTTGCTTTAGAGGGGAGGTTCCTTCTGGGATAACAGGTTCCAGATCTCACACTTGCTTTATCCTAGCTCAGTTATGGACCTGGAAAAGGTTTAGGGTTTGAAAATAAGCTCAGTGAGAAGAAAACTTTTCACAAAAACATATGTTTCCCATCAATCCCTCTTAATCTAATTAGGTGTCTCTCCAGGTACCACGGCAAGAGCCGAGAGGCAGCCAGTAACAGGCAGCTTTGCTGCAGGGTGTGGATGAGTCATGGCTCCAGTACTTTGAGGACTGAAGCTACATTTCTCCCAAAGCACTGGTAGCACACTCCATCTGTTCTGCCAGACTCTTCACTCAAATCTTCTATGTCAAAAAAGAGAGGAGGTGTCTCATGTCACCAACTTCAAGCTGCTGAAACAGGCACCTGGCCTTGATTACGCTAGGCAAGTTCGCTCGGGCTTTCATTTGGTTTGAAACGCATTCATATTTCTGGCATATAAGGCAGAATTCTGCAAGGACCTTGTCCCTTACAATGAGGATAACAAGAAAGAATAATTTAGTAATAAAGAGCTGTTTAGTCTTTTTGACTTAACAAGAATACTCTTTAGCGAATTTCCTCGTCACACTGACACAACTAATTAGGTGAGGAACGAGTTCTGAGAACAGCAGCAGCAGAGATGCTGGCCCTGCACTTGAAAACTACAGCGTGTTTTTAATTTTCTTCTTAAGGCCTGACTGAAATTGCATAAAACAATACTTGGGGAAAATATCAGCACATGTCAAAAAGGCAACTGATGAATGACTGCCAAGCCAGACACTTGGGTTTTCATTTTATTGTTTTGCTCCACCATCTAAGGAGGGCAAGACTAGAGGGAAGAGCAAACGAATACCAGAGCTGCTTACATTAATGTCCGCATACATTCTTGAAATTATGTATCGGTTTTAATCAAAAAGTTTAAAGAGATCTGTTAAACCAATTAACAGATGAAAATACAAGTAAGAAAAAAAAAAAGATGAAATTGAAGGTTAGGCCATCCCCAGAGATATTAAGCCAGAGGGCAGCTTAGTGCAGAAATATTTACGCGATAGGAGGAGTCTGGTGTGCTGTGAAGGCAACCAATTCACACAGTAGGAGGTCATCGCCCAGCCACCAGCTTAAAAAAGGAGAAATAAATGCTTGAGAGAAAAAAGCGCTTTTGTTATTTTATAACTAATTTGTCTGGGATTTAAGGAAACCCGTTTTCCTCAAAAAAAAAAAAATCTGGAAGGCTGTTAATAAACAACAGCATGTGCTGATGTGCATTCAAGAGATGCTGTCTTAGGCTGGAAGAGGGGTCTCACCCGCCTAGTCACTCCCTTCGAAGCTGATGGCTTCCTTTCTCTCGGACACTTCTCTATTCTACTGCTTCTTGATGTTCCACTTCAACTAGCGCGTTCTCTAAAACGTCCCTTCCTTATTCTACGCCCACCACACACACTAATATAGTTACTTCTCAGGGGCTCAGGCTTCTCCAGCAGTAAGGGAAATGTGAGGAGAAACTAAGTTGCAGCTCTGGGGAAGGGAGAGGGGGAAAAGATCCCAGGATTCACTTCATGACTATAGTATCTTCCTATTACAGCTCCTCTCGGTGCCCTGAAGAGGAGAAAGAGGAGGGGAAAGTGGGAGAGAGTTAGGAGAACCACCCTACGCCGCTGCTTCCTTCCCGGGTTCAGAGCATTTGTTCAAGTTCCCTGTGGACACACGGATGGGGATGGAGGAAGTAAAGGTGCCTTGGTTCCATACTTCCTGTACCGTTCCCGCTTCATCTCTTGGCTTTCTTCACTGCATTCTACACAGTCACGCCACTCTCTCTCCTTCAGACCCCAAACCCCATCTCATTCAGTTTCAGATGGTATGGAAAACACTAAACCCCAATAATACAGGATGTAAGAATCACGGACTAGTGAATTACCATTATCAAGTTACAACAAACACATGCGTGCTTATGCACTTATAGCACACAAAAAAACTTAGTGCTTATAAAGGCTGTATAAATAGAAAGTTTTAATGATACTGAATTGAAGAATAGTAATACTCATTTTGTATGTAAAATATAAAGGTTAGTAAAAGTTAAAATATCATAGAACCCAATTCTTATTTAAAGCCACATGTATGATGATTACGGTTGAATTATATTCAGAGGGAATGAAGAATCTTAGAAATAAGAGGACTCCTCAGACTTGGTGAGTCACTGCTACAATGAACTATTTCCAAATGATTGCCAATAACCTGCTGAGGTAAAAGGTTATCACAACTGTGTTTCCTATGCTTTCTCTTTCTTTTTCACACCTCTGTGAATATACACAAGATAAGCAAACCTCAGAATATTAAGGCTACTTGGCCATTGTTAAGTGAAACTACATAGACGGTAATGTGGGCATATGTCAAGTAGAATAGGTGCGCATTTAACTAAAATGAAGCTGTCTCCACACAATTATGTGTAAAGGAGGCATTAGAGCACTTGGCATCCACACTTGTCATCTGCAGTAACCTCTCTCTCTCTCTCTCTCTCTCTCTCTCTCTCTCTCTCTCTCTCTCTCTCTCACACACACACACACACACAAACACACACACACACACACACACACACACACAGAGGCACCCCCCCAATGACTACAACAATGAACAAAAGCAGACCCTAAGGAGAAGTTAGGATTGGCAGTGAAAATCACTTAAGCTTTCTTTATCACAAGTTGAAAAATCAAAACTCTGATAATTTGATTTCTATTAAAAATAAAGCCTGTGTTCTGCAAAATGATCAGATAGGAGATTAAAGTTGGAAATAATTAGTATTGAGTAATATAGTGTTTTCCTAAAGGGCTTCCTACTATCTTTTGAAATTATAGGCTATGGTTATATTATAAAAATAATTTAAAAATAGGCTCACAGCACATATACATCAAAGAGAACAACCATTAAGCCACCAGAAACTTAAAATAAACACATACTTTGTACAGTATTTAAACTAATTTCTTACTCCACATACAATGTAGAGTCATGGTTTCTAAACTGTGAGAAAGTAAAGTTGTGCTGTTAGCGGGGTCTGCCTCCTCTTACTTAGCTTTGTTAAGTTGATCCCATGTAGTGTTTTCTGGTTACACAAATCACTCCATCAGACTTTCAGCCATCGGTAAAGTTAAAAATCCATAGTATGTGAAACCTGAAGCCACTCTCATAGTCTAACATTTTACTTAATCATACTACATTCAGAATATATTATATTGTAGTATAAAATAATACTTTATCATACAAACAAGCTCGATTTCTAGTCAATTTTACCACATTTACTATAATTATCATAACTAGAATTGTAAGCATTTTATAAGGATTTCATTTTGTATGTTCTTGAATTCAACACCATAGAAAATACAAAAAACACAACTTTATTTTGAAGTTTGTGAAAAGACAAACTTTAATTCTTTGCATTTAGAGAATTTGATTTTGATATATATAAAAGAAATAAGAAAAGAAAAAGACTGTTTCAGTATTACGCTACTTGCTTTAGAATATCATATAAAAATAATTATGAATATTAAAAACACAAAAAAGTTATTGGAAAAAGCAGAAGAAAAACAAACTGAATAGATTTTATAAATTAATATTGACTTAAAGTTGTGATATAGTATTATACAGGAACTAAAAAATATATTGATGAAGAATATCTATTGGTAAGGAAAAATAACTTTTACGACTGATTGAAAGAGATAAGCAATTTATAAGGAGCTATAAGACCATAATATACTATATAGATAGAACAGTGGCCTATTTACTGTTTATCTTCTGATCCAAAAAAATGCCACAGCCAAAGAGATGTTGGGATACAATTCTGGCAGACATTCAACTATAAAGGTTCCAATATAGCAACCATTGGGCTAAAAGGCTAACAAAGTGAAAAAACATGGAATGAAAAACAATTCCTCCCATGAGTCACTAATGCTAACAAGCAACCTACCAGGATCACATGAGCTGATTCACAAAGCCTGTACCAGAGGACTCACCCCAAACATAGAGGAACGACCAAGTGCTTACTTAATGGGAATAGAACAACTGGCTACCACAACTGAGGTTGTTGTCCATACCTCTGTGTATATTGTGTGTAAATGACAGAAAAAAAATACAGAGCTCTGGAGGAAGGGAGGAAAGATTAAATAAGTATATATCTTACCTGAAATAGCCTAGTAAAAATATCAAATTCAAACACTGAGATGTAATCATTGCAAGTTAAATCAATGGTTGACTTGAGAGCCATTGCTTCCAGGCCAGAGCTGATCTGATGGACCTCATGCAGGCACTGTCTGAAGACTTTCCATGGTACAATAGTTCTGTGCAAGGGAAAAGGAGGAGTCAGTGAATCGGTGTCAGTGACAACAGAGCTTTACAACAGCACAACAACACAAACATTAATAGTATCATATTTGTATTGGAGTAGTTGAAAATATGGTTCTTAATTCAGGCTCCATGGAATACGCTCACTTGATTATCCTGTGTTTGCTAAGAATCCTAGTTTTTCTTTCAGTTCATGGGTATCTCAAAGCATATCAAACAGAGGGCATTAGGGTCAGAGTATCAGCCATCCTGAACTCTTTATTTATATGCTGAAGACGGGTTAACCATCAATCACCTCCCACCTTCCAGATGCTTTTTGCAGGGGTGAAAAATACATGCTCTCTGACCTTTAGTATGAATGTAACTAGAAGGCTTCTCTCAGACATGAAACTATCATGTACGAATTTGTTTATTCTCTTCCTACCAAGCAATATTATCTTATCATATATCATACAGCAACAGTTTAAATAAGCCATGCACTGACATGCTTCAGAACTTCTGAGGTTCAGTGAACAGATTCAGAGAAACATCTGCCTCTCAATCCTAGAAGTCAGAAATTCCCAACCCTTGCCCACTCTGCTTTCCACCATGAAAACCTGTAACATCCATCATTTGCTTCTTAGCAACCTTTTCCTCTTTTCACCATGCCAAGTTCCTACTCATGAATAGATGGAAGGAACAAACTATTCATACTTTAAACATTTATATTTCAGTCTTCAAAACAGGACACAAGAGCTATATGCATGTGTGAGAAAGATAGCACATGTTTAAATCTTGAGTTTTTTCTTTATTGTTGTCTCTAGAGAAACTGAGCAGAAATGAGATAAAATCTCCCTGGCCTCTCTCAATCCTCATTTTCTCACTAAAGATCACATACAGCTATAACTTGGATATTCTGTATTATTATCATTATCTACAGCAATCAAACATTAGCATACACCATTTAAAAGGAACCTAAGTTAATTTGTGGGCCTGGGGAGGGGCTGGAGAATGAATAATTAAAATGAGTTTCAAAATGGTGTTGATTCTGCTGGTCTCTCAGAGCCACTGAGGGGCCATATCTACCAACTAGCAATGCTGCTGGAGGCACTTAACTATGGAAAGGCCTAACACCACCTCTGGCTTTGAGGAACATGCACTTTGGAGGTAGGATTGATAACCCTTGATGATCCAAATGGGGAAAATAGAAAACCATGCTGAGGGAATAGCCAGCACAAAGCACGGGGATTACAGGCAAGTGTGTGGGAAGTAGCCTGAAAAAAATAGCAAGACAGGCCTGCACGAAAGCTTAGGTGTGATGTACCATTAAAGAAAAAAGTTAAGATGCTTAATACCTCAAAAGACTTTAATCTATGTATGAAAAAAAACAGGAAACCACAGAGAACTGAAGAGCGGCACCACATCAAACGCCATTTAGGAGAAACACACGTCAGGCTCTGATTAAGGTTTACAAAAGGCAGTGTCATAAAAGCACAAGGAAAGTTTTCAGTAATACGAGGCAGCTATTGATTTATAGAGATGTACAGATATGTAGGTAGGCCAGCTGCACTGCATGACCATGAAAGCATTGCCTAGGAGGAACATATTCCTTTCCCAAATTAAAGTTTCCAATACTTAGCAAACATAGAGAACTAAAGTCATAACATGCAGAAGAGAAAATGTTGATCAAAGAACTGCTAATTTCAAAATGACATAGACTCAACTTTTTTTCTAGAAAAGCACACTATTATTTTATTTAAAAGGCATAAACTTGTAAAGAAACTGGCCAAATGGAAAAAAATCACTCTTTTGTATGTGTAAAGTATAAAGTCAAAATAAAATGGCTGTGATAAGCACTTTAATGTTACCCTAAAATTATCATATCCAATATTTAAAATTCATGCAGATTATAATCTACTTTGAATATCATGTGACATTCTAGAGGAAAATAAATATTTCAGCTACTTCTAAAATTTTTCTCTACCATACAACTGCAGAGCAATAATTTCCAACATAAAAAGACACATTTCCACACTAGCTGTGTAATGAGATTTGATCATAGTTCATTTGGGATAAACCCTAAGCGGCAAGAACATATTCATTAGAACTTTAATTAAAGCTGGAAAAGAAGGCCGAGAAACCAGAGCGTTAGTTGGCTGGTTTATTACACCAGATCATTACCGTATCATTCCTCTACTTTTGTGGGCTCAGCAGATTCCAGGTGGAGGAGGTGGTAGGAGGCATGGGGCAGGCTAGCTTCATGAGGCAAGAACAGAAGAATAGTGCAAAGATATTTGTAAAGTAGAAAAAAATAGGGTTTTCAAACCCTTGCACCTGGGGTCTACTTCACAAAAATGAACATCAATTGCCGTAAGATGAAGCCAGAGTGAAAATATATTGATGTCAAAATGTTTCACAGATATCTATGAACTTGTGTGTCTTGGCAGTGACCAAAGGCAAAGAAGAAGAGAAGCAGAGGCACAGAGAAGCACAAAGCGGCCAACTTGAGCTTTGGTATCTCACAACACCAGAAAATTTACTGTGTTCTATTTGCCTCCTGTCATTATAAATCACATTAGCTGCAGACAGAATACCATCAAGGTACACTGGGAAGGTATTTTCATTTTCATTACATGGATTGAATATCTGTGCACATGCATGCAAGTGTGTGCATCTGGAGGGGAGGGAGGTATCCGAGGACAAACTGCCATAGCTGATTCTCTCCTTCTATAATGTTGGTCATGGGGATTAAACTAGTCTGTAGGGCCACCCTTGCAGAGCAAACACAAATGATGTTCAATATATAAGACATGTTAGACAGACCAGTGGGTATCCAGCCAATGGCTTCAATAGTGTGATCTCAGACTCTTTAAAACCTCAGTAAGGATGAGAGCCGCGACTCCTTCACAGCTTACCATTGCTCACCTACAGGGATCTTAGGCATTTACAAAAAGGTAACGTTGTTTTCCATAATGTCCAAAGGGAAGACATCATGGTAAATAAGACCATGCTATCATTCTCAGAGTAGGTGCCATAGCTTAATCCTTCCAGAAACAAAAACAAAACCAGAAATATCCTTTACTAAATAAGAAAAGGACACCAATCAGTTGGCAGAAAACAAAACATAAAGAGGGTCCGTGGGTCAGCAATCAAGAGATGGCGTCATCATCTAGGTTGTCACCTATGTGAAAGAGGAAGCATGCGTCAGTCTCATGTGGAAGTCTTGTGATTTTTTTTAAGGGAAAGGAATGAATAAGGGAGTTAGGAGATCGGTACAGGAAAATCAAAAGGAAGAAAAAGCATTTTCATGACACTTGTAGTTTATAGATGGGTATGGGTTTTATGTGCAACACTTGGGGGAAAAACACATAACGAAGGTGTGACTATGAGCAATAATAATGGTGTCAGGAAACAGGAACCTGTACACACATGTGGTAAGAAGAGAATTTACACAGCATCTCTAGAAGCCAAACTGGTAACAAGATTCATAGCCCATGCACCACTAGAGTCTAGCATCGGTCGAAAAACTATCTGATTTTGTAAAAATGCTCCTACCTGTCTCTTTATAGCAGTGCTGCACGTAATACCCCCAACCAAAATCAAATAAATTCATGTTTAATGTAAGACTGTATTACAGCAACTGGAATTGTACAGAACAATAGGCAACATGGAAAGGTGTTCATGGCACATTATTAAATAAGCTAGTTTTTGTTTAGTTACTGCCATTTAGTGTCCAATGTTTAACATCTTCAAAATATCTAGAAAGATCATCAGAAACTGGATCTACATCATAAAACTATATCCTTTTGAATGATACAATGTAACCTGAACATATAAAACACACCGGAGTGGGGAGCTACCAAAAGATGAATACAGTCAGCACACATGCAGAGTCAGAAATAGAAAAGTCCTAAAAAGATATAACCTTTCTGGAAGCTGACAGGCTCAGGATTAGAAGCTTGTCACTTCTCCTTAAATTGATCTATAGATTTAATATAACCTCAGTCAAAACCCCCAGGAGGCATTGCTGCAGTAGAAGCAGATTCTAAACCTCACTGCAAAACACCAATAACCAAGATTAAATAAAAAAATCTTCAGAAGAACAGGAGCAAGCATACATCCTTCACATTAAACAACACTGTGGCGACGAGACATGGAAATACAGAGGTGGAACAACTTCTATTTCAAAAGCAAAAATATTCTCACACGGCGCCTTGATATATAAGGTCAACTATTTGTAAATAGTGGTGCCAATAAGATGTTTTTCATAAAAGCTGCTGGTGTGATAGACAGAAATAGGAGATGGAACCGAATCTCGACCTCTACACACCAGCAACTTGAGGTACATCTTAAACCTACATATGAGATTTTCTTAGAAGAGATACAGGAAGATCTCTGCACACATTTGGAACAGGCATTCAATTTAAACAGGACCCATAACGTTCGAAGCATAAATTAAATGATGAGTTGTGGAGGCATGGGGGAATATGTTCCTGAGAAGATACTAACAACTAAGATGCTGAACAAATATACAATGATAGACTCAACTTCATTGGTCATCAGAGAAAAGGAAATGTGAATCTGATGAAATTCACTCTCCCAAACAAATATTACAAAGATGTCTAATATTAAAAGTGCAGAAGGGGTGTGGAGCAAGGTGAACCACTGCATGCCTGGAATTGACTACTAGTACTTCAGGAACTGCTGGGGAGCCTACCAGCCTTTGATGAAGGCCTTTGAGTACTTTGCATGAACACTTTGAAAAGGTATATAAAGCAGTTCACTATTGACAGTCATTGAAATGCCACAAAGTGTAGAATGAATATCTACACAATGGAGCAAGAGAAATGAATTTAACATTGCTGCTTGCAGGAACAGGGGGCTTCCCTGAGCATAACAAAGAAAAGATCCAATATCATTAAAAAGAAATACATCACATGCTGTTTAACTCGTAATGAAGTCAACATATTCCAATGGGAGACTTCTGTGGACAGGTGGTGACTACTTGGGTCTGGCTGTAGGTTTGGGCTCTCAGAGGCGGGGCCACCAATATTCTGATAATTTATTCAGAATGGATTGATATCTATATGTGCTCATCTTGAAAATTCATTACTTAATGCCACTCATGCTTCTATCTATGAACATTAAGCCTGAATTCTATGTTGAACTCTTAAAATATTACGTTAAAATCACTACTGAATATCAAAAAATTTGGAATGGGACAGATGGGGAACTAGGGGTAACCACTAGAAAGTTCCAGATGCCAGGGAAGCAAGAGGCTCCCAGGGCCTAATGGGGATGATTTTAGCTGAAATATCCCCCCAAAAAGAGGAGAAAGAACCTATAGAGACCACCTCCAGTAGATAGCCATGGCTCCCAGTTGAAGGATGGGGCCACCTACCCACCCATCTCAAAATTCTTAATCCAGAAATGTTCCTGTCCAAAGAAAAGACAGGGTCAAAAAATGCAACAAGGACTGAAGGAAAGGCCATCCAGAGACTGTCCCATCGAGGGAACCATCCCATCTGCAGACACCAAACCCCCACACTATTGCTAATGCCAAGAAGCACTTGTTGATGGGAGTCTGATGGCTGTTCCCTGAGAGGTTCTACCAGCACCTGACCAGTACACATGCAGATACTCATAGCCAACCATTACTCTGAGCCTGGGGACCCCAATGGAAGAGCTAGAGAAAGGACTGAAGGGGACTGCAATGCCACAGAACTAACAATATTAACTAACTGGACCAAACAGAGACTAAACCACCAACCAAAGAGTACACATGGAGTGATCCATGGCTCCAGATACACTTGTAGCAGAAGAGGGCCTTATCTGACATCAGTAGGAGGGGAGGCCCTTGGTCCTGTGGAGGTTTTATGCCCCAGTGTAGGGGGATGCTGGAGCGGTGAGGCAGGAGTAGGTGAGTGGGTGGAGGAGCACCATCATAGAGGCAAAGGGGAGGGGGGAAAGGGTGGTGGGATGGGGAGGGTTGTAGAGTGATAACCGGGAAGGGGGATAGCATTTGTAATGTAAAGGAATAAAATGATTAATAAAAAAAAATGAATCAAGCAAATCAACACTTTTGTTGTTAGTTTTGCTGTGGTAGTGGAGTTGATAAAAATTGATTCTAGTTCATTCATGTGGAATGTCACCTCGGCTTTGAAGAAAAATATCTGTCCTACGTGTATTAACCTTTTTCTTATTTTAAATTGTGTGTTGAATTGATCAGCATACTCGCCTAACCAAGCAGCTATTCTGTGTCAGTAGCTCCAAACCGAACGCTAGCTTAGTTGAGGAATGAATGCTAGGTGTTCTGAAGAGGCTGGAGAGTCTGATTTCCTGTTTTTACTATGAATGCAGACCATTAGAACTCTGATTCCTAAGTCTTTGGCATTTTTGTAAATAGTTATTACTTAAATCCAATCTTTTTTTGTAATGACTGCATTTCTTGGAGGATATGAAAATAGATCCTTATCGGACTAATATTGCTCAGCAGCTCCATTACTGAGGGGAAAAGCAATTGTTTTCCAGCAGGGCAGAAGGCGCAGAGGAGACTCACTTGGGTCATCGGGATACTCGTATTTCACAGGAAACAACCATAGTTCCCAGAGTTGTTCAGAACTAGATCTAACCACTTCTCAACTTCCACAGAAAAACTCAGAAACCATTTGTGATACACATTTTTTCTGTTCAAAGAAGCCCGTGCTACTTTGCTATAGCATTATAAGGATGTCTCTATGGATTGGACAAACCACCTCATGTCCGGGCTGAGATCGACATTCAGAATTTCATGTTTGCTGAAATAAATAAGGAAATGTTTTCACTATGTTGTCACTGATTTCCACAATCACGTTGTCCACATAACTCTGCTCTCACATTTTAACCCACTCTTATTCTTTACTCTGGGGAAGACTTTTTCCTCTCTTAATAAGACATCTTTCTATGACCAGATGGACAACTTGTCCTCTCTCTGGGATGCACATTCCCATTGCATTCTGCCACAGGCTGCTTGCTGACCTCCATATCTGCACCACAATCTCCCTTGGCCCCTAAGGTTGAAAGGCATGGTTCTTTGTCTTCCTAGTCTCCTGTTCTCTCCTCCTGGCCGACACTGACATTTCCAGCCTGCCTGCCCTACTGTGTGTCTCTCAAGCTCTAAGAAAATGGCCATCATGCTTCCACAGCCAATCGCCAATCACCATTGCAACGCTTATGTTTATTCTTTGACTTTGGAAATACAGTTGACTGGTAGAAAGGAATAGGCAGAGAAACTGCAAATACATCACATATAAAATTGCACTAAAATTCCTGTTGTAGTTTCTCCATTTCATAGTGATAAACCCTAGAGCAGCAGACTCTGGCCTTAAAACACTGAGTGCTTATTCCCATTTTCCTAAAGTACAGCTGGTCTTCATTGTGTTTCCTCAGAAAGTTCATTAGCATTTGGAAGGTGCCTGGGATGCAACTGTTGATGTTTAAAGCAAGCTGTCTTTGATTGGCTACAATCAGATTATGTACAATTTAAATAATATACACATTAAAAGTAGGAAATCGTGCCAGAGAAGTTTGAGTAATGTTTTAAAAAAGATCTTCCTTTCAAAAATAAGAGCTCACTGTTACAAACACATACATGCAGGAGCACGCGTGCACGCACATGACACACACCCACACTGCCAGTAATAAAAGCAAAATTCCACTTAACTCTCTTAATACTGGCCAATTAGGTCATGTAGCACTGAGTGAAGCTTGTTAGAAGTCTGAGTATAAAAACAAAGGAAAGAAGCACCCAGCAATGTTCTAAACTCCTGACTTAGAAACTACACACATTTAGGTCTGCCAAAACATCCTTCTACAGTCAGAAATTGCTTAACTCCCTCCTTCCCCTCCCCCTCCCCCTCCCTCCTCCCTCCCTCTTCCCCTCTCCCCCTCTCTCTCCCCCTCTCTCTCCCCCTCTCTCTCTCTCTCTCTCTCTCCCTCTCTCTCTCTCTCCCAGCCCGGGGCCCTTGACATGCTGTGCTATGTCCTCAACAATGTTTTTACTCTGTATTTTCAAAGAAGGTCTCATTAAACTGCCAAGGCTAGACATGAACTGTTTATGTAGCCCAGGCACACCTTCAGTTTGGAATCCTCCTGCCTCCGTCTCTCCAGTAGCTGGGATTCCAGGCCTGAGGCACAGGCCATGCTTAATGTTTTGCATAAACACTATTTTATTACTGAAGAGTAAGGGCAGAACTGGAACTAAGCAGGAAAAACCATTACTGTTCTTCACAGTGATAATCAACATTCAAAACACAAGATGAATATTCAGCAGTCAGTAATGAATATTTAGCAGTCAGTAATACCTTTCTATATATTGACAGTAGAGGGAAAAAAAAAAGAATTACTTTGCTATTAAGTCAATTAGTTTTCCTACCATCAGAAAGTGATTTTAGGGTGTTGTGGAAGCTGGCAACATACCCAGCTTCCAAGCTTCTAGAAAATTTGTTTTCAGTTTCATGGATTCTGGGTTAGCAAAAGAAACGTGCTTTTTATTCACAGCAAGACAGTGGTGGGAGCGTGACCCATCTCTCTCCAGTAACACACATGCACTGTGTCGATTGTCAGTGATGTCACTTAAGGAACCCAGATCTTTCCCAATGGGTAATAAACGCACCTATCTAATCATGGGGTGGTGGGGTGCGGGAACAGGCAGGCTGGAATACTCCTGTGCAGGAGAATGAAGCTACCAATCTCCAACTTCCCTGCCTTTCTCTCTCCAGTCCTGCAACCAGAGTGGAGACACCCAGGACAAAGGCGGAATGGCTTACAGGTTCTCAGGACAAGAGAACCTGCTTCAAAGCAAAACAGCTTTTCTTGGAAGAATTTAATACGAGGTCTCTTTTTAAGTACGTTGTAATTTATTTCAAATGTTTTGAAATATGTTTAATATTATACTGAGGTTATAAATTATTACAGAAAACCCTTTAAATTATTAGCATTCAAGTTTTGTTAAGATTAATGATTCAAAAAGTAAAAGCGTACAAGAATTTCTGAGAATGAAGATGCACAAATTTTAAACATTTTCTTTAATGAATTAACTCCAAACTAATTAGCTGGTGAGAATTACAGAAAAGAAAATTATGGAGTTTGGGATTTGGTAGGAAGGAATGATTTTGGTTATTTAAATTTTTTTTAAGTAAAATATAATTACATAATTTCTCATTCTCTTTTGGGTTTTTGTTTTAAACAGAGGCTAAACAAGGAGTTTTCTAAGCTATACTTCAGAAACAATTTAGAGAAACCATTTTGAGTTTAAGTCATTAACATTGAGAACTCATTCAGAAAACATTAATGACCTCAAGAATGTCAATAATGTAGTTTTTTCTTTGAGCAGTGCATACACAAGAAGGGAAGAAGCTCAAGGGGGATACATGAGGCGGGGGAGAGGGAAGAACGCTGGGACTGAGAGTGGGGGAGGGGAGCTGTGGAGGCAGGGAGAGAGGAAGGGAAGATGGGAATGGGAAAGGGAGGGAGGGGAGGGGAGAAAAGGTCAAAGAGGGAGGACAAAGCTAGATAAATGACAGAGGGCAGCTCAGGTGCAACCCTTTCCTCTCACCTTTGTCTCACAAAGAAGCAGGACCCATGAATGTAGCTTTTACCATGATATACATCACACACTTCTCCCACCAGCCTCTATTCTACCTTGTTTCTACTCCTCGCCTTATATTTTACTTTCTAAAGTAAGTGAGTGGGTGTGAGTATGTGTGTACAAGTATATGTGTACGTGAGAGTGTGTGTGTAGGTGCATGATGAAAGCAGAGGTAAGAGTTGGGCACAGGCCTGCTGTGGTGGCGCACGCCTTTGATCCCAGCACCTGGGAGGGAGGCAGAGGCAGATGGATTTCTGAGTTCGAGGCAAGCCTGGTCTACAGAGTGAGTTCCAGCATGGCCAGGGCTACACAGAGAAACCCTGTCTCGAAAAAAAAAATATATATATATATAAAAAAAAAAGAGTTGGGGACAGAAAGGGTAGCAGGAGAGGTGGGAAACAGAGAGGGTAAGGGAGGAGAGATGAACAAAGTAAAGAGTGGGCATGTACAAAGAACTTATATGAGCCTTATCATTTTCTATATTTAAATGAAGTGCATGTGTACATAGTAGTCATAGACACTAGAGGTATGCACAAATGCTTGCCAGGATGTGAAGCAAATACCAACATTATTCTTACATCGTGTGTGTGTGTGTGTGTGTGTGTGTGTGTGTGAGAGAGAGAGAGAGAGAGAGAGAGAGAGAGAGAGAGAGAGAGAGAGAGAGAGAGAGAGAGAGAGAGAGAGAGAGAGAGAGAGAGAGAGAGAGAGATTTACTTGTTTTGTATACTGTCTTCTGCCTCCATGTATGCCTGCAGGCCAGAAGAAGGCACCAGATCTCATTATAGATGGTTATGAACCATCATGCAGTTGCTGGAAATTGAACTAAGGACCTCTAGAAGAATAGTCACTGCTGTTAACCTCTGAGTCATTTCTCCAGCCCCCTGTATATAATTTTAAAATGTTATAATATAGTGCATCATTTTATTTGTGTCATGTATATTGTGAATACATCTATCAGTATAGTAATAGAGATAATGTATATAAAGATGAATGTAGGCAAGACATGAATTGAGTAATATCCTGTGCTAGAAAAGTACTTAGTAATAAGTTAGTGTGAAGAATACAACTAAGGTTTTGAGACCATTGCTAAAATGTGTTAGCCACGCCATACATATTGTGATGCAGCTAGCACACAGACTGAATTCTCTTCAACTTAAAACTTGTCAATGAATTTCAACGTTGCTTAGGGATCCAAGAAACTGTGGTTTAAAAATACTGCTTTGCATAAAAAATGGATGAATGAATGAATGAATGAATGAATGAATGAAGTGCAAAGAAAGCAATAGGTAGAGACTTCCAAATACAGTATAAAAGACAGAGAACCAGCAGCAGAATATGCTCAGCCCCGACTGAGCTAGGGAGCCTTTGATTCTCTGGTATTTGAACTCCACAGTTGCCAAGAACGCTCTGAATATAATGTAGTCTAGCTAAACATTTGTCAATGATGCTTCAAGCATCCTCTGCCAGACACTGCCATTAATCACTTTAACAAAATATGACCAGCATTCTGTTTTATTTGAATTTGTAATTTAGCTAACCTGGATCCACTCTTTAAATATGTTCTTTGTTTTAATAAGATAATGCTTAGCGTTGCTTATTTCAGAACAAAGAGGAAAAATGGAGTCAATGTATTTACAAAAATGGAATTTACAATTCTCCTTCCTTTGAACTAACTAGAGGCCACAATAAGTCAACTCATTCATGGCCTTCCCCAAGAAAAGGATGGACAGGCACCTTACTAATAAATGTGCATTCCCTACAATACAGTCTGTCCTTAGAGGCCAAATGTTCCTCTCACAGTTAAGTCAGCTGCCACTGATACATTAATTTACTATTTAGAGTAGGTAGGAACTTCCTAATGGCAAATTACTTTAAGCATTTAAGACCTTATATCTCCTATCATTCTCAAAATGAACAAAATGTTTATAATTAGTATGTCACGATTTTGTACTTTTGCATTTTAGACAATGAGTCCAACAATAGCAAAAAAATTTCAATTTCTATTTAAGCGACACTATTTATTGAGATAAAACACTATAATTTGCTTAAACAGACCATGGGAGCTGGTTCAAAAGAAACTACTTTTGAGTTTATTTCGCTTCTTAGTTATTTCTTCCTAGTAAGCCTGCTGTATGGTTCTACTATAAAAATCCTCAGTCTCAACTATGTGCTCTCTCTGTTAATTAAAGAGAATTAGACCGTCTTTTACAGAATGGGGAAACAGATTTAATTAATAGTGTAGAACATATATCTTACTCAATGGAGAGGCAAAGAAATACTTTTCCTTATTTCTTATTAAAAGTGAAAAGTGAATACAGGAAACCAAAGAGAGTCCCCAGCACTCTCTCAGGAAATCAAAGGCAGAGACAATAGCTGAACTCTATAAAGGCCATTTTCCCCAGGGTCAGCAACATCATGGGCCTTTCACTCCCATGTATAAGGGAATACACATGATCTTAGAACAATTCAATTTTGATTTTTAATTCTTTTTGTTTGCCTCACATTGCCAGGTGTGGAAGTTCCATCAAAGTCAAAGATTAACTGTATTAATTCTAGAATGAGCAAATACACAGATGATATTTGAAGTAAGATCAAAGACCCAAATTGCGTAATTACTGCACAATACAGTTGGCCCATTATGAGCCAGACAATATTTCCCTCTTTATAGGCAGCTTTTATCCTGTTAAACTTCCACAGCAGCACCAGACAAGAGATTATATCATGGTCTCACAGGCACGCACTTTAGACAAAAGGAAAGGGATGCACAGAAAGACCAAGGAGTGTGCTTAGTGACGAGTGAGGAAAGGCTGCAGTGAAGGACATGTGCTGCAGAGCCTCAGGGCCAATCCACTTTCCTCCCATCCCAGGTACGAGCTGTGTCTCCATCTTTGTCTTGTGTGGACCATGAGGCCGTGCACCTCTTCTCCCACCTTCCTTCTGTGAAGAAGTCCACAGGGTTCATGAAAGCATACAGCACACACTGCTGAAATCCATACAGACACAAAGCAATGAACCTGAGTTCGTAAAGCTTAGAAACTGACTGAAAAGATGATAATTATCCAAATGATTTTTTAATAAAATAGTAAATGCAGGAGACCCAGGAAGGGTGTATTCAAAATCAGCAGACCTGATTGTAACACTTGGGTGAGGGCTGGGTCCTGACAGGGAAGAACTTGAAAAGATTCGAGAGAATTTTATTCCTGAGATTACAATATCTTTTTTTTTTCAAATATTAGAACTCACCTGATAAAACAATTGCTGGGCTAAAAATATCCTGTGCCAATGTTATCAGCTAACACCTAGCTCCCACCAAACTCCTAGGCCCTTGCCTGCTGCAGAGGCTGCAGGCCCAAAGTGCTCCAAGGCCTTACCTTACTGGCTTTCTGTGCTTTCCAATGCATAGCTGCCAAAAGCAACCTCCTTCCCTGCATCTCCTTTATTCCTCCTAGGACCCACATGCCCCATCTTTACCCTTTACCCAGATTGGCCCTAGCCTTCTTTATGGACACAATCAAGAACCAATTAGGTACTCTGCACCTACCCGCATAGGCCATTCTGTCCATTTTCGCTCAACTCTTAGCCCTGCATTTCTTGTAGGCAGAACAATTTTTTCCACTGAAAGATTTCTGGGTAGGCTGGTGTCTCTATCACTCGACTGGGACCACTGCCGGACTACAGGAGGGTGCCTCTTCAGGTTCCATAGCCTCACTGCTATGAGTCTCAGCAAAAGGAATATCTTTAAGTGATAAGGCTAAGAGGAGCAAAGATGGGAACCTAAAATTGCTAATGCATCGGGAAGAGTCCCATAAACGAGTTACTGAAGAGTGTCAGTCAAGGAAGAGAACCTAAGGTAGGAAAGTGGTGTCATACACTCATGTGTGTGCTCAAGAACAACACAGTGTCTCTACAGCACATGGTCCTACAGGGCTATCTTAACACAATAGTCACTTAGAGAAAAGTGTAAAGATTTTATGGGAAATGGACTTGAACAGATACCTGAGTGTTTAAGAGCACTGGCTGCTCTTTCAGAGGACCCACATTTGATTCCTAGCACCCCCACACAATGGATTATGACTCCAATCACAGGGGATCCAATCCCCTTTTCTGGCACCGGCAGGCAGGCACTACATACAATAGAGTGCACAGATATATATATACCTTCAGGCAAATCACTCATGTACATAAAACAAAGTGAAGACGCATTTACAGAATATAGTGAAAACAGAACTAGCATTCCAAAATGAAATATCACAGAACTGGATATAACTGTAAAAAAATAAACTGGGAGGGACAAGCCTATGTAAAATCATACTCAAGTATGTACACACAAAAATAAACAAGAGTACAGAAAATAAGGTAGTTAACTGTGTGGAAGCTTGTAAGTGACTGAGTAATAGCCAGAAAGTAGACTTCCAAGTCAGAGTTGTAGAAATGTGTAAAAACTGTAGAATGAAAAAAGACATAAAAAAGAAAAGATAGAGAAACAGTGGGAACCATGCTCAGCAGGCATCAAAAGGAGGAGAGGCCCTTGGTTTTGTGGAGACTTGATACCCTAGAATAGGAGAATGCTAGGGCGGTGAAGTTGAAGTGGGCGGATGGGTGGGGGAGCACCCTTATAGAGGAAAGAGGGAAGGAGGATGGGATAGGGGATTTGTGGAGGGGAAACTGGGAAGGGGGGTAACATTTGAAATGTAAATAAATAAAATAACCAATAAAAAAGAATACAACTAGCAATGGTTGCATTAGCAGAAGATACCCAAGAGAATTAAAAACTAGCCCATTGGTTCTCATTGAATAATAATTTGCTTCAACACCATCAATGAAATCCCAGTTGCTACTGGTCCTGCTTAGAAAAAGAACTTCCAGAGTGTGGGCACTTTAGCCCCTACATTCTTCGTCCTGACCCTCCCATACTGTCCTCTTCTGCCCATCCCTAGTTTCCCTCTCATCTCCTCTTACCTGCCTTTCTTCCCCCTCTGCCCTCTTTCTTAGGCAATTTTATACTTGTGTGAGGAAATGTGCCAGACTGAAAATGTTTCTGGATTAACTGTTTTTTTTTTTTTTTTTTTTTTTTTTTGTATTATAAACATCATTCCAGAATAAGAAGATTTGTAAATTTTATTTTGACAGATTTCATCAATAATGTTATTTTACTACATATTTCTATTATGTCCTGGTGGATAGAATAATACAAGGTAAAGATAAGGTTAAACTTTTGAAATACTAAACAGAGTTCCCTAAAAATCTGGCACAAACAGGACCTTCTATTCCGTTTGTCATGGGCGTTTTGTGTTTCCAAGGCTCTCAGCAGAAAGAGCTAATGGCTGCCATGCTGAGCCCCAGGCAGAGAACAGGACTATAGTTAAAAGCTGGTTTGCTATTCCCTGCTTTCATAAGGGCTGACCTGAAATGATATTTACGAGTATCATAACATCGTATGAACAATGGCTTGTTTTCTATTTTAATTCATTCTAAATGGTTTGTTAGAAATAACTATCCCTTCAGAGAAGTAAATCACAGTAACAGTCATTAAGCAAAAAAACAAAACAATTTATAAAATTATAATCTGACTGTGGAGACAACCTCCTATGGGTCTGTTTTCGAAAACAATACTATTCTGAAGTTTACAGTCACTGGTAGATTAAATGAAATCATTTTCACTTATCATCATTATAAGGGATAAGCAGCAGGAATTCTTTATGATGAGAATCAAGTATATATGAACAATCTAGAGCATGATGAAGAGAAAGAATTCAAGTCATGAGAAGTTCCACTAGTCATGCATCCTTCATGAATTCAAAAACCACAGGGAACAACTACAGAAAACCCAACAATGAAGAAGGTATCTCCAATAATCTCTCTCAAATGTTGCTCATTTTATAACTCTAGTTACATTTCTGTATAAATTCTGGAAGTAGCCTGGAATTGAATGTTCACCCTAAAAGTAGAAAGGTTAAAGGCAATTGACAGCTTCCGTAAGTCTGTAGACTCGGCAGGGGTGGGGGGTGGGGGGGCTGAGGAGGTAGGGAGAGCACTTGGCTTGTAGGTTAAGTGATTTCCTGACAGAACGGTTCTATACAATAGCAGCTCCTTGCTGTCTGTAGCTAAGCAGAGAAAATCCAAAGCGTCTAAAATTCATAATTCACTGTGCTGTGAGGTGTTCACAAAGTAAATATAACTCTAAAAACAACTGAGCAAAGTTGTCATTTCTTAGGAACCCGCTAACAAAGTACTTTATAACAAAGTGGGGTTTTCAGTTTTCAAAAGGAATTTCTGTGAACAAGCTGTTCTATTCATTTTCCGAAGCTGTAAGAGAAACGTGATTTTGAAAGTCACCACATATGCTCTGGGTTCTCAGTGTGAATAGAGGAGGTGCAGAGGCTGCCATTCTTCTGGCATCTCGCTCTCTGCACTGCAGACTCATGCATATTTCATGAGTATACTCTCCCCTTCCCTAGTTCACATTACCAGACGAGGATGAAACTAGTAATCCCTCACTTTACATGGATATAGAAATGTTATGAATAGCTGGGCTTCTAGAACCCAGAATGTTCACACTACTGGAATAAAATGGTATTTTTCCCTTTCGTTTCAAAAAGTCCATTTTAATATTGGAAGTGAAAAATAGGATTTAATATTCATTTCAAGGCAAACAAGGAGTGGAGGCACATACCAATGATCCTGGTACATGGGAGGCAGCTTGAGCATGCCCTTAAATTTCAGGCTAGCCTAAGCTATATGTCAAGCCCCTCCTCAAACAGCAAGCCAAAATGCAGTTTAGGTCCCCAAAATATTGTATGCTCATTAAAATCATTGTTCTATTTACATATATTCTAGTTGTGGTAGAAGCTTTATAAACCAAGCATTTCAGGATAGAAAGAAAAAGACACAGATTAAAGAAATGCTTTACTCACTAGTCTGAGAGCACTGAGCAGCTCAAAGCTCAGCCCACACTTTCCATGTCTAAATTCACAATATATGTGACAGACAGAGACATCTACCCTGTTTTCTCAGTGTGAAAGCCACCAATCTTCCTCCCAACTGGGCAGCATACTCTACAATCAAGAGTATCTGAAGGTGCTCTTTATAAAGGGAACCTTATAAAGTCATCGAAGAAGCATTTGCCTCCTTTGTTGACACCCAGGGCATGTTGCACAAAGTTGTCCAAACGCTAAATCAATTGTGATAGATTCAGACAATCGTTCCCCAACATATACCCTGCTTGTGAACATTTGTATCTGAGTAAGAAGTGTTTATGAGAAACATTTTCACCTAGTCTTCACTTGGCAGCTTCCTGATGACACTGGAAGTGGAGTCTTTGCTTAAACATAATGGTTTTTTTTTTTTTTTTTTTTTTGGTCAACAACACACACAAGGTGTAGCTGGGTGAACTAGGGGGCTCCTAGCACCTCAGTTTTGTTTTGTTTCCTTTTGAAGTTCTCTAAGTTCAACATGCTCCTCCTCTGTGGAATCCCTTTGGTACCTGCAGATGTCTGTGTGTATTCATACACGAGGAAGGCTGAGGAAGAGTCCGTCTTTCCCAATCGCTCATCCTCCACCTTCTTTGTGAGGAAGGTCTTTCCTAGTACCCTAAGCTCAGGACCTTAGTTAGGCTAGCTTGACAGCTTGCTTCAGGAATCTCATTAACACCTGCACATGCTGCTGCTGTTACAGTGGGCTGCTATGCCCACCCATAGTTATGTGGATACTAGGAAATCAAGCTCAGGTTCCCTGGTAGCACAGCAAGCTCTTTTCCCCTGAATTATCTCCACAGTCCTATTTATGCTTATTAAAGTAAATATTTCCCTATACCTTTCCTTTTTATATATATCCTAGATGAGTATTAAGTGATAAGAAATTATACACACAAATCATTTTATGGTCTCTGCTTCTCGGGGCTAAATGACTCAATAAATTCTCTAGGTATATAAATTCTGTCTAATCTGACATGTACTCTAACAACAAAATTTGTATGTTCCGTAACTAACAAATAGTTTTTTTGTTTTTCTTTTGTTTTGTTTTTTTGTTTTTTGTTTGTTTGTTTTGTTTTTTACTATACCAGGAACAATTCTTCTAAATACTTTCCCAGGGTTGGGATATAGCTTCGTGGTGAAAGACTTAAGTAGCAAAAATGTCCTGGCTAATCCTCATCATTCAACAACAATAACAAAAAAACAAACAAAACCATTAATCTTATAAAAAAAAAAAACAATACCAAGTACTTTCTCTATATACTCAACTGGATGACTCTAGAAAGATGGCTACAGGCTATGAAAGCAATTTCTACTTACTTGTCTCCAAAAAACTTCCTCCAGAACTCAGCAGCATCTGCTTTGGTGATGCGGAAGTTATCTCCCTGGAATTGGCCATTGGGAAAGATTGCCTTGATTTCTGCCAGCATGTGACTGAATATTAGGGACAGTTTTGTGAGATTCCGTCTGTCAAGAACAAGAGAAAAGAGGAAGGGAAGTAAATATATATATATGAAACTTTTAACGGGAATCTAAAGTTAAAAAAAATTGATATACATAAAGTTGAGTCTTAGTAGACAGTTATGAGCCTAAAAATGCATTAATGTCAACCTGAGACTCCATCTAAAATAATGTTCCCTGTTCCCTTACATTCTTAACAGCTTTTTCTTTTCTCCTTTATCCATGTGTTTATTTAACAGAAACATGAGCAAGGAAAATCATGAAATTTCGTTCATTAAACTGTTTAATGAGAAAGACAAACCCATGCAAAGCATAATCAAATATAAATGCTAAGATAGAGTGCTATTTCTACCTGGAAAAGTAAGGGAAATTTTGACAAATGAAGAGAATTGAGGAAGTCATGTAATTTCCTGAAGTGGAGAGAGGAGGCTGGGGAGAAGAAGGGGCCCAGAAAGTATTAGAAGCAAAGCTTTTCACTTTGGGTCACTGGAGCACAGCAGAGGGAATGAAGACGTGAGGGGATACAGGATGAGAAGACATTAAGTTTGGACTTTAGATGAAGAGAGAGCCAATCAGTAAAACAAGGTCTTTCCAAGTTCATTGGTCTCTTTTATCTACAAAGGGAATGCCCTAAGGATGGCGTTTGGAACTTCCCTGGGACATTCTAACATGAGTCCCTCATTAGTTGGACTAAGATATGGGAAGGAGGGCAGACAGGGATTCAAGGTGAGAGATGCCTAAGGAAGTAGTAACAGCAGGCATCCACACTCTAACCCCATGCTTCTGGGGATGTATGCTTCATAGGGCAAAAATCACACTATCACCAGCAATAGCTCTTACTATTTCTGAGGTATACAGCATAAACTATGTTGAAAGGCCTGAACTGCCAGTGCTAGATAATGAAGAAGCAACTGAAACACAAAATGTTAAACAAACTTAATCTGTTTTAATTTTGAATTGACTTTACACTTTTTAACTCACAATCACCAACCCAAACTCCCCCGCCCCACACATTTATTCTGTTTTGAGGCTTAAAACAATTTGTGCACATATGCGTGCCGGGGGCCAGGCTAGGGGCAACTGCCTCAAGAAACAGCACAGGAAATATAGAGCAATTTAATTTGCTCTATATAACTCTCCATTTCAGCAATGTCTTTGTCACTAAAAATCATGCTGCTCTGACCATTTTTTCTCCTGCATCCACACTTGCTGACAGTAGGGAAAACATGCCTAGAAGTGATGGTGTAATATGTACCTGTGATTAAAGGCTGAAAGTACTAGTCTTCCTAAAACATGTTTAGAGATCTGTGAGATGAACAGAGTGGGGTAAAGCCACGCCACTCAAGAAACAGGAGAGAACAAGTAAAGAGAAAGCAATCAAGTACAAATTTTGTTGTCACGATAACTTTAAATTCAAGAAAAATATCAAATAGTCTCATAACATACTTCATCTACGAAATTCCATTTCTAAGGCGTCAGAAGCTACCAATCTGAAGATTTACTATCCCTGTACACAAGTAAATCTTCATTTTCTGAAATAACATCTGCACTGATGCTCAGCACAACCTGATCCAAGCACAAGCACGAATCTGCTACTGAGCTGAATCTTTAAGATTGACCTGGCTGTCCCATCCAGATTCAAATGACAGCAGCTCTGAAGAGTGCATTCTGGGAAATGAAAAGCAAACTGTTCTCCATACAAGCAGCCAAGTGTGTGCTCCAACTCTAAGAGACCTTTAGGATCTGTGCTTAGGGAAAATGTGAAGTCGCCTCAGAAAACCTGCAATGAATAAAGTCCCACGATCAGGTGAGAGGGCTAGTTGTCAAGCAAACTTCCAATTGACACGTAAGAATGAAAAACGTGAATGTGGTTGTAATTAAGATAAACCAACTGTTCCTTATTTTCTAAAATGCTTGCCTCGGCCTCCTTGTGTCTTTGTTCCTTAATCATTTCCAAATGTTTCTCATTTTGCCTTGCTATGTGTAAGTCTGAAGCACCAAGTCAGTGATTACCCCTACTCTTGGATATCTCAGGCACAGGAGATGAAAGAGGGTGGAACGATTTAACTTGTCCACTGAGGACTGACTTAAGACATTCAACTTTAAAACAGAAATAAGAAGTTTTTCAATTTATAATCTAGAGGCTCTAAGAGTCACTAATACACACACACACACACACACATACACACACACACACACATATAAAATCACTGGCTCTTTGTGTGTACAGTTCTTTTACCTTCAAATGGATGCCTATAATATTTTAACCTGTATTCTTTAAAGAAACTCCAACTCATATTGTTAAAATTATTTGGAGTCGGCAGTATCATGTTATTTTAATTTTCACATGGGCTAGAATTTAGAATTCTATCATTTTATTTTTAAACACACATTCTAGTACACATCCCCACATACATGTAAATTCTTGGAATATCACTGCCAAAGACATTGATTTATGAAGGTTATAATTCATAGTAAGATAGTGAAATATGCTATTATCATATAAATTTAGTGTCACAATAAACAGGCTGTGGCATTTCTGTGTTTTTCTATGCAGTACATGCTTTACATAATTCTCTAACAAACTCTGTATTCTAGACACACCGCTTTTAACAACACTCAACTGTCAAAATAAAATACAAAATTACATTATTTCTAACCATTTAAGTACAAAGGGAGACAGAAAGCATCAGTGCACACGTTCTCTGCAGCTGAGGTATTTGTTCCTATCATACACTCCTTCCACAGTGAGACAGCGCTTCCTAAAGCCGTCTGACTTGCCACCATATGATCAGAAATGATGACTAGTTAACAAGGGGTTTCATGATTACTACTTACTAGTTTGTATCACTAAAACTCTCCTGTCCCACCACAACCAAAAAAAAAAATTCTGTTGGCAAAGACTCAACAATCTTACAAATATAATTCAATGTCTATATAAGGAATTATGAATTATGAATTCTTTCATGTATAAGAAAACGGCATCATTATCATTTATCTTCCATTAACCATCACAAATTGAGACATTTCTTTATTTCTTTCGTGGGGAACTTTGTTCATAAAAAAATATTTCAGAGTAAAGGTAATGTGAACACCAGCCAATCAGAAAGGAGATGACAATGCAGAATAGACCTACTAAAGTTGTTGACATTGTAGGAGAAAGAAAGGGAAGGGAGGAGAAAATGAAAGAAAGAAGAGAGTAAAAGTAAATCCAAGTTCTTGTTTGTTAATGAAATGTTCCCATGCATCCATATGTCAAGGCCATCACCGATGCTACCGGACACTCTTCCTAGAACTTCCTAGGTTTGGTCTATAGCCCTGTATCTTCTTTCAATGGCAAGAATCAATTTCTTTGAAACTCAGGCAAGGTTGTGGAATGTGGCTGGACTAGAATGAATAAATGACTTAAACTGAAGGCACTTCACTGATTATGGTAAGTCTAAGTAGTTTAGGTGGTTCTAGACAACATCATAAGGGACAAAGAATAAATAGTTTGGCACAGGGATATGCAAGGCTACTTTTAGTGAACTTTGGCATAAAAAGACACAAAGAGAACTTTACAATAATTCATGACACTTTACTGGTCTGCTTCAAATTATGGCCATTATGACTTTGTGAGTTAAAGTTGAAAACTGAATTAATAACGCCAAATTTTCATTGGTGACATCCACTAAATATGAGAGATGTATATAATTTAATGAGATTGCATGATGCTGGCTTCCTACATTGGAGAAATAGCTTCACAAATCAAGGAGGAAATAAAAAGGCAGAAATACTGAATTAGTCAAAAACATTAAAAGATATTTAATTAGTGAAGTCCAAACTTCACAAGAATGTGTTGCTTTGGGTAGAAGACACTGAAGAGATTTTATCCAAAACTATTAATAATTCATTTCTCACATTTGAAAGGTGGAGCATGTGCTTCTAGCTCTCTACAAGGTGAAAGAGTCTAACATAAAACCAAAGAATCACATGCCGTATAGAAACAGAGCCACTTAAAAGGCCACGTTTATTGTGTTTGTGACATAGTAAGACAGGGCTTAGAGCACTCCAGATTGTTGTTGACCTGGGGCACTCTCATTCCTGGCGGAACAAGGAGACTGGGCTGAGTAAGCCTTGACTTTCATTTCTCCCATCTGAAAACAGTCAGTCTATTATTAGGAAGAGGCCTGACAATCTTAAATAAAACTGATTATTATTCCCTCACTCTGTCTAAATACTAAGACCTGTCAAGACCTCTATGGGGACTAACAAAGAAGATTTATCTTAAAAGTCCAATATGCAAGTAAAACATCACAAGAAAGAAGTGGAAGAGTGAGTCTTTACTACTGAGGACTCAGTAATTACTTCAAGCCACACACAAGTCAGAGGTCCAGAAACAGACTGGAACAGAGGCCCCCTGCAGTGTACCTATATCAGCCAGCCTCTTGGAAACTGTGGGGTGATGGGTAACTTGGGGAGAGAAAGAAGCCAGCAAAAAGAGGGGGAAGAGGATACAGAAGAGAGTCAGAATAAAACAAAGTATAATGATAAGGAGGAAAAATGCTATGATAAATTTCATGGCTTTGTGAACTAATTAAGTATGAAAGTTGATTATAAACTTGAAAAAATTAAATCTTGAGTCAACCCAGAAGACTGCTAGAATAAAAGTCAAGCTCAAATTTGTGGCCCAAAGCAGAGATGCACAGCGGGCATTCTTTTACCCCTACATATTTTCTTGTATCTGTTATATACAAGTTTCCATTTGGGCAAAGTCTATAAAAAGAAGGATTCTGCACATGAGAAAAATAGATGGGTCAATCATGAGCAGCTATAAATGGACACTTTACCATCACATACTTAATACTCAAATACGGAACTATGTTATGTTCACATCTAGTATCTTTAGAAGAGTTTCCAAAAGACATTCAAATATATGTGGGATAGTCATTTAAATGTCCTACATTAGAGTTTAGCTATGTAGTCGGTTATTATAGAGCCCATATCCTTACTCTGCTTCTAAGTCTTATGGAATCAGTTTCCTCATTCTGGAATGTTATGTGAAAGACTGCTCCACTCAGATTTTGTAATGAATGAGTGATGTATGGAGCCAAAGGTCTAATAGGAGTAATGAGAAGGTATGATCAATAAAGATATTACAATCGTTGAGGTGGGTAGCTATTCCTCCCTTTCTAATATAGATTTCATCTATGCAACCAACAGCCATAAAGTATTGTGCACACCTTAAGAAGGCTGTAGTACTCATTCCATACTCAGGAACAATTGATGAGTATCTGACCCATACATTCAATCATTTACTCTACAGATCTTTGTGTCTATCATATCCAGGCTTGGTTTAAGGACTGAGGATCCAAAAAGCCAGTTTACTGCACTTAAAACGGATTTGAGGATCTCCAAAGATTAAGAAAATACAGGGGAAATGAAGGGAGAGAGACCCAGAACTCCATGAAAACAATCATCTGAGAGAGAAATTGAAGATTCCCAGGGTGGTGCAGAACACTGCCTGTGATCAATGGCTCAAGGAGGGAGGCCAATTAGGCTGGGTGTGCTGGCTCTGGGTTTGAACAGAGTTGTTCTCATAAGCTTTGAGAAGTTCTAGGGTTGCACCAGCAATGCCCACAAAGAGAAGGACTATAATAAACCTTACCTTACATATTCTATAAAGCTTGTAAATGTTTCTTTAATGCTGGCTCCACTAACTTCACAGTAATGCCAAAGCAGAATTACCAGTGTATGTCTGTTGATTCCTTATATTATGACTCCCACTTTTATCTGGTTTAAAGGCGTTAAAACCTCACCCCAGGAACATACATAACTTTTCTCAAGTATGAGGCATCTTTTGATGAAACCTCATCTGGGACAGACTCCAGTTGTAATAAATCTTTAAAATTAAATTTTAAATTTAAAATTTATTAATTATTGCAGGAAGAAAGAGAACATACTTCTTTCATTCACTTCAGATAAAAGATAAAGTACAACAAAAGGTCTATAGGCTAAGTGGGAAGTTGGAACTACGGTGAGATTCAGACAGAAATCTTCAAAACAAATTATTAGTTCTTTTTCTTAAGAGAAAGAAATACTAGAAACTCAAGTACAGGTGCATGACCTGGGGTAAGGTGCTGGAGATCTGCATCAAAAACCAAAACCAAAACCAAAACCAAAACAAACTTGACTTCAGAAGAAGAGCAGTTGAAATATAATAGTGAATGTGCACTAGCGATGGTTCAGCAGGTAAGATGTTCGAGGCCAAGCCTGAGAAGTCGAGCTGCATCCCCTGCTCCCATATGGCAGAAGGGGAGGATCAACTGCAGATTATCCACTAACCTCTACACACATGGCATGTGTGTGCACACTCCCACACACACACAGAAAAAGAAAAATGAAATAAACGTTTTAAGAAACTAGATCCTAGCTGGGCTGTAGTGGTGCACGCCTTTAATCCCAGCACTTGGGAGGCAGAGGCAGGCGGATGGAGGCAGAGGCAGGCGGATTTCTGAGTTCAAGGCCGGCCTGGTCTACAGAGTGAGTTCCAGGACAGCCAAAGCTATGCAGAGAAACCCTGTCTTGAAAAAACAAAAACAAAAACAAAACAAAAACAAAAACAAAAAAACCTGGCTCCTCTCTGTTACTTATAACACACAATAACCTACCATTAAAAGCGTAACTCAAAAGTCAACCCTGCAGTGTAGTAGCTATCTATGTGATGTCCATTTGTTTTACTGCTTCTAATCTACTTTAATTTTAAAAACATAAAAAGTAATACATAGGTTCCTATATCACATAACAAAACCTTATCACAGACACATCAGAAAGAAAAAAAATCTTAGTTTCCTTTTACTTGAAACGTTCTTGAACCTACTAGTTTTATTTATTTATTTTTTAAAGTTATTTTGGCTCTGTCAATGATGGTTTTCCTTTCGTTTTCACTCAATTAAATACGCTCTATAATTTTTCAGTATTCTCAAGAACATATACTGACCCAACGGCCAGCTGCCTTTCCTTATTTCTTTCGCCGCATTTCTTGAGTTTGTCCCAAGCCATCCGCCAAGCCCCTCTGCACTCCCTCAAGCCCAGTCTCCCCGTACCTCTTTCTGTTGACTTGTCTGCACCGGTTTTATACCAAAATATGCTTGAGTCATGTTTGCCCTAAACTTTTTCATTGTGTTCAACTGACTGTAAAATGCTCCATTTTACCAGCCCCTAAATGGTTTTCCCTAAAGGGTAATGGAGGTCACGTTATAAGCATATTGTAGCATACTTTTTACCACAAAAGTTTCTGTTGGTGATATATATATATATATATATATATATATATATATATATTATTTGACTATAAAGAGATCATAAAATATTTTAAAATTATAAGAAAAGATTTGCTACCACTCAAAACATTGCCAAAAAAACAAGATAGAAATGTTATATATGATCTCACAGAGAGAGAGAGAGAGAGAGAAGCAGACACATAGCAATACATTTTATAAATAATGCTTCCAAATCTAGATAAAAATTATTTTCAAAATTACCAAAAATTGAGTTAGTAAAATTAAAATAATATAAGGCTTAATCCTAGACTCTAAATCAGAAAAATGTTAAATTGCTCTGTGAGCTCAGAGATAGTTTTATGCTTTCTCACTATGACTTCTATCTTCATGAATGGCAAAAGAGCATGTCACCAAATGGATGGAAACCAGAGCTGCCACTCTCACATAGAGTCTGCAGGGACAGAAGCAATGGAAACACATCTGTCCTGCTTCCTGGGGAAGCGTAAACTTCCCCATCACACTAACCATTCCGCAGAACTTTCTTTCCATTTGTAAATGAGGAAGTTTTTCCCTTAGATAGCCTGCTGTCTCATCTCCACATTGTTCTCCTAGAATGGAGCAAGGGAAAGATGAATGACATGCAGAAGTGGGAAGACCTCGCTCTCCCCCATTGCTGACTCTGCAGTATGGACAAATGGAAAGACATGAGATTCGTGCCATCCCTCAAGTATCAACCTCATGGCAACCAAAATGGTACTAATTCTCCATATCACCCCAGGACTACTCATAGTAGGCATAAGCGGGTATGCGTGTCACATCACAACATTGGGAGACAATGGCAGAAAGAAAAAGTGAGATGATAAAAGCCAAATAAAAAAAAATACTATGTCAGTACATCCTCATCCACAACAGAAAATTTGTAAACAGTGAATAAATGTGTAGGACACAAGACAATACTGACAGAGTAATCACTGAGAAGCAGACTGACTGCCGATGGTTTTTCTACTTCTTTATATTCTTTAAATTGTCTTATTTTCAAAACGGTAAAAACATCATTGAAAAGCCATTACATTGATTTCATTTTCTTTTTTCTTTTCTTTTTTTTAAAGCGAGGGCCAAATGTGCTTGTAGAAGAATAAATAGATTTCCAAACCCAGCCCAGGCTCCAACATCAGTAGAGTTCCACTGGTAATACCTGCTTTGGCTTACACATCAAAAAGTTTTTCTGCTACACTCCCCATAAACTACCCAACAGACGAACTCCTGCAAAGGGCTGCACTCATCTCTCCCCTCTAAAGTTTCCCCAAATCTTACACTTTTTCCTACATCCTTACCTCCAAAGAAGGGCTCTTACACTCATGCTCATAAAATAAGAAGCACAAAATATAATGGAGAAACACTTAAGCCTGTATCTAAAAATGATTCAAGAAAGAGTAGGTTTTTAAGTCTCTTTGATAACTTTATCTCCCACTTTCATAACAAGCTCTAAAAAGTTATCCATGATACTATTGGAAATTTTTGAGAAAGCCTCTAATCTTTGCAAAGTTTGGCAAATTAGTACATCACAGTGTATTTCAGCACACGTTAACAACAAAGATATAGCTATTTGAGATCAGATAACACTCCTGAATGGTCCATTTACAAGACATGAGACATGAAAACAGTTTCAAGAGGCATTATCACACAGAGTCATCACAAAAATTCCATGAGGATATGCTGGCCAGTTATTCCTCTTCCAGGGGGAAAATAAAAGGGCAAAGATATCAAGGAAAACACCTACAATAACCCACCAGTTCTTAGGAGTGAAGCTCCTCTGAACAAAGAAAGAAAAGTTGCAAACGTTATGAATATAACAGACACACATTTCTAACCATAGGGGCCTCACAGATCTAACTTCTCCTGCACTGAGTGGTATGACCAGTCCTTGAACAAGTGAATTCCATGAACATGCCAGTTAAAGGGATACCAGCATATAATGGGGAAAGCACATTGCTGGTCACTGTAGATTCTAGAGATGGGGCTTCTGTGAAACATCTCTCATCAAAAACAGCTGTGAGATAAGGCAGTTGTAGAACATATTAAAAGGCTCTGCAAGACACAGCGAGATGGTTAACATTTTGTTGTGATCTAGAGGTACCTAGACAAGTCTGCCCTGAAGAGCCCCTATAGTACAGCCCTGCACTTTATAAACCGTGCTAAAGTAAAAGAATAATGCTTCACCATATTTTCAACTTACAGAGTCCCCTCTCCCCAACATGTCTAGATTAAAGGCAGATGCCCTGAAACCAGGATGCCAGGAATCGAACGCAGAAAATTGAAGTTATTGTAGGCACAAAACCCGTCATTAGCTCATCTGGAGGCCTTCATTTTTACTTTGTTCTCTACAAATGCTGTCATCTCTGACATTTCTTTTGTTTTTCCTTTTTCAACAAAAAGAATATCCATGAGTAATGTCTGCTCTGAAAACAACAAAAACCACTGAACAACAGGAAAAAGGAGTCAATTTAAAAATCTGTGTTTCATGTTAATGAACAGTAAACACTAGAATATTGAAACCATATGAAAACTGTAGACTGCAGCAGAACAGAGTATGCCCACTGGGAACATACAGTTTCAAAGGATCTATTTGGTCTTGGCAAAGAAATAGACTAATATATGCACTGAGGGCAGGGCAGGGCAATGTCAGAATTTTGCCTCTGACCTTTCCCAACAATGAAGAAATATTCAGATCTGGAGAGAAGATTCTTTTGAACCAACAGAGAGAGCACATGATAACTACACAAAATGTCATCCAGGCTAACTGAAATGGGCTAATTCCTCAAGTCAATAAAACTACCCTCAGGTATTGGCTGTGGAAGACAAGGAAAGATCCAGGTAATCTGGTCTGTCAGGAGAGTCAGCACACCACAGTCATTAAAACCTCCTATGTGGGGCATCAAAGCCACAGCTAGCATTAAGCTTAAACCACTTAGCTACTGTGCGGTGCAAGGCGCTGTCTTGTCCCCTGTAGGCCATGGTTTCCTTGTATTTTATATACACATTGTAACAAGACTTAACTTAGAAGATCAGTGGAGGTTAAAGATGGCCAAAGATTATTCTGTCACTCTTCTCATCATGGGGTACAAACCATTTCCCCTTTTCTATCTAGAGACCTTCTGTTCTGCTTTGGCATCCTTCAGGCTTAGAGAGGATCTTAAGAGACACAGAGTTTTACCTGTCTCTTTGCACGTGCTCCTGGGCATTACTGGGAGGAAGCCAACGCAAACATGTGGAGAAATGCTTCCGTCAGCCTCTAGCAGCAAAGCAGCACTGCATGTTATGCATAACTTCCCAGGGGATCTTCCAGCTGAACTAACACCCCAACAAGCAGGCTACGGGGAATAACCATCCAGAATACACAGTAATATGCATAACTGAGGTTAAATCACACCACTGAGTTTGGAATGGTTTGCAAGACAGTGTACTATGACTGCATTAGGAAAATGATACACAGTAAGACCTAGACCCTCACTGTTTCTATAGCATCCCTTGCCATTGATGCTGTAATTGGGGTGGGGGTGGAGGTATTAAAAAGAATTGATCGTATAGAGTGAGACATCTTGGGAATGCCATTCTAAATAATTTACAAAGTAGGGAATTTCCCCTGGGTACCATGATGTCATAAGGCATAATTCTTCATATTTTCAGCATTTAGGATTGTGACTTTCAGTTACTCATAGTCGGCTTCTACTGAACAGTACTAGCAATTTACAAGAACGAAAGAAGATCTTCCCTATTTTCGGAAGGGTACAGCTCCAGGATTCCCTATGGATATCTAAAGCGACAAATAGCATGGATTCACGTATGCATGTATGTATGTATGCATGTATGTATGTATGCATGTATGTATGATTGTTTTTTTTTCTTTTTCCTTATGTCAGCAACTTTAACCTTATAGTTTTTCACTTCCAAAGCATATGTAAGCACCAGTGGAAATATGGTTGAGCTAGTTAACTGACTTACACTGACAAGACAATAGCCTTATTCCTACAAGTCTCAAGTACTCAAGCAAAGGCTTCAAGAAGCTCCTGACATGGACTAAAAGGTAAGCAGGGACGTGCAATGTTTCCACACTTCACAGCAATCCATTAACTAAGCTGTCATTTAAATCTGTGTCTCCTGACAATAAATTAACATAACCATATTTGACGTAAGTCTAGATAAGAAATTAGCCTAGATGTTGGCTTGTCTAGGTGTATTCACTCAGTCTAAAGGGGGTCTCGGTCTAAAAGTCAAGCACTATTAATAATCCCTGGCTTCCCAACATTAATCACATGCTTTTCAAAAAACACTTTTTTTAGATCTCAACTGTGCCCAAACTATACAGCAACAATTTCAAAAAGGCATTTAACAATGCTGCTAAACGGACCATTGCTCCTGTCTATCCCACGGAGATGATTTTAGTGAGATGACTATTAAAGAAGATGGCTTGCCCCGGCAAGACTCGCTGGATTTAATTCATACGCAAAGTAGCAAGAGCAATCACTACTTCTGCCCTAGAGATAGCTATTTAAAATTTAACAGAAATAAGATAATCAGTGTATTTTGAAAAAAATTAACCTTTCAATTAAACCTTAGAAAGATGAAAAGATCATATACCAATTCATTTTTAATATATATTTACATATATAAATTATATATAAATATATATTATATATTATATATACATGTATATCTCCCCTTGGGAATATATATATAATAAATATATAATATTATATATTATGTATATATATACATTCCCCCTTGGATAGGTATGACATACTTCACTATTTTTCATACATTTCAATACTAAAGGAGAGGGGTGAAGCTCTAAGTAATACAGAGATAAGAGCTTAACACAGCACTAATTAATATTTTCATTTCCTAGGTCCCTCCCTTGAAGTCTTGAGATTCTTTCAGCTCCCAGATCTCTAGTACATTCCAGAGGGTCACCCTACCTCCCACCTCCCCAACAGTTGGGAGAGGAAACTTGTGAGTTCCACCTATAGTAGAAAGACAGGGCATCAAGTAGAGGGATGGGGTTGCCATCCCAAAGTCACAAACTCTGACCCAGGGTTGTTCCTGTCTGGGAGAACTACAGGTACAAAAATAGAGAGGAGACTGGGAGGAAGGAGGTCCAATGACAGGCCCAAATAAATATGAACCTATCTCAGGAGTCGGCTCCAGGGCCTGACGCTATTAACTGATGCTATATTATGCTTGCAGATGGGAGCGTAGCATGGTTGCCCTCTGAGAGGCCCAACAAGTAGCTGACTGAGCCCAAGACAGATACTAGCACCCAACCAATGGTCTGAAGCCAGGAACCCCTGTGGCTGAATTAGGGGATGGCTGGAAGAGGCTGAGGAGGAGGACTAACCCATGGAAATACCAGCAGTCTCAACTAACCGGGACCCCTGAGATCTCTCAGATACTGAGCCACCAACCAGGCAGCATACACCTGCTCCTGATACATATACAGCAGAGAACTCCCTGGTCTGGCCTCAGTGAGAGAAGACATACCTAGCCCTTGAGAGACTTCGGGACCCAAGGAATGAGGAGGCCTACTCGGGTGTGGGGGAGTGTGAGGGTGTGGGGACATCCTCTTGGAGATGGGAGAGGAGGAATGAGATGAGGAACTGTTGAAGAGGAATAGAGACTGGACTGGGAGGAAAGATTAAAAGTAATAATAATAATAATAATAATAATAATAATAATAATAATAAATTTTCATATTCTCCCCATGTGGACACAGGCTTCTGTTTCCTTGTCTAAAATCTTACATTACAAAAATCTCAGTTCTCTGTACATTCAGACTGGAGTACTATGCATAGAAATTATGGTCTATGAACATGGAGGTCACTCAATTTAGATAAGTTTATTCACTCAATAGATATCCATTGAGAACTTGCTGGAACCTGTTTCTACTCTACACCATGGCCACAGAGGGTGAAAGCTATCCATCCCCCTGCTGACTGGTCTACAGTCTAATAACTACTGAGAGATCAAAAACGCACAACTCTGACTCACTGGGCTGCTCTTACGGTTCTTCTAGACTACAGGAGGTCAAGGAGAGGCTGCTGCACTCTGAAAGCTTTCTGACAGGGTTCAGAAGGCAGAATAGAGGAAGAACAGGACCCATGAAAGCTGATGGTTCCACAGAGGAAAGCTTGCAGGAATACAGGAGAGTGAGGGAACAACAGGCTGTGGGGCAGAAGTGACAGGCATGAAGCGGCAAGAGCAGACAACAGAAATGAAGTCACTTCTCCCCCCAGGCCTGTCCATCTTCTCACTTGACAGTAGGCTGGAGCATTATCTGCTAATGCTACTGTGATTCCTGCAGTGAGGCGCACATGGTCAGGGGCTGAGAAGGGACTTGCAGAAATCACTTCCCATCCAATGTTTCACAAGGGAGACCTTAGTGACAAGGGACCCTTGGATATTTATGCACACCTACAAACTCTGTTGAAGAAGCTCTTTATATTTTTAGATGATAGATGGCTTTTGAGGAAGAAAAACAAAGCAAACTCCCGTGTCCCTGCTAGAACTCACTCTAGAGTTAACAGAAAAAGCAGGCACGGAGAGAGGCACACAGAGCAGGTGCTCTGCCTTGGAAATGCTCAGCCCCTGGAGAGTTAGCGCCTGAAAGAGCCTGAGATGACCGTCCCCACCCCCCACACACTTCTGAAAAGACGTGTCTCCATTTCAGAGACCACGGTAATTCTCTCAGTTCCAGTTATGAGTCACCAGACAAACATCCACTGTGGTGAAGAAATCCTTTTCTTTATGACTGAAATTAGACTACTCGGCTGAGCACAACCCAATCCAAACACACAAGAGCAGCCCATCGAGTACCGTGCCATCATCTAACATAGCCTTGGATAGGCTCCAGACAGGGAATGTCTTCTAAGCGCTCAAGTACACACCCAACCTGATTCTGTAAGATACGTTCTAGTTTGCTCTTTAAAAACAGACTGCAACTGAGTATTGTAGTTACTCATTAAGAGTTTTGTGTCTCCTATATATAGGTCTTGTGTCACTATATAGCACAAAATTCCAATTTCCAGAGGACTGTTTCTTTCTCTGTATGGAAGTATAGTGCTGCATGTGCCCGCATCCACTAGTGTGGTGCCCAGTACTTGGTTTCCAACCAGAAGGGACATGCAGTGTGCTTGTTGCATCTCATTTTTCCTCACCAAGGTTGAGCTTCATCGGTCTTCTTCCAACAAGACAACTAATATTTACCATAGAGAATGAAATATTTCTTCACTGAGAAAGCACTGTACATAGAGGTAGAAAGAAGGGATACTGAACACTGGAGTGTGGATAGTGCTTCAATAAACGTCTGACAGTACCGCTCAGCAGTGGGTTCCCAGGCCAACTGCTAAGTACCAGAAGTTCAGAGCTAACAAGCATGCAGAATCCGAGGCTCCACCTCAAAGCTACTAAACCGGAGCACGAACTTAATTAAGTTGGTCTGACACCTGAAAATCACTGGTTAAACAGGAAGACAAAAGGATTTAAATTTTTCATTTAAATCTCTCATTTTCTATCATTCTTCTTGTAAGGCTGCATATAAAGTAGCCTCAGGTCTAAGGCCCTAAAGATACGTGAGCGATTTCCTTTGGTCAGCCTTCACGCCACAGCTATCAGCCCCTTGGTGACATGGCCAGTGTGCCAGAAGCCCGCTCACTTCAGCCGTGGGCGCTAAACACCGTTGTTCTACAGTGTGTTAGTTTCAACTTGGACTTCAAGGGCAAGGCTTATGGGACTTTCATTTGTCACTGTTCTTGCTCAATCGCTCGAAAGACTCACCACAGTACTTGAAGTCCTTGTCCTGGGACAGTCTGTACTTTTTACTTTTGCAAATACCAGCATCAGATGGCTGATCCCCAAATCACCACACCCCATTCTAATCCTGTAAGTCTCTGCTGGTTGATAATTCAGAACCTTCTGAGGACTGGGGATGTCTGGCTTCCCTCCTGCTGGTAGAGGGTATATATCCCTGCTCTGGGGTTCCTATGGCTCAGCTTCAGCTATTGTGAGGAAGGAGCAAATTCTCAATAATCTCCATCTCTTTCAATTAACATTTCAGATGCCTAAGTGCAAGAGATCCACCCAATCTGGCTGGTGCTAACCTTAGCCTTGCCAAAGAAGAAAAACCAACAACTTGCCAATGATACGTGAAAACCTTCCCCTGTAAATCCACACCAACTTTGCTTCCCAGACTTGACTGTTCCCACTGCTATATTCCTTCTTATTAGTAATAAAGGGAACTTGGGGGGATCCCTGCTTATCCCTTCCAATAAATGTTCCTGGAAAATGTCAATCAAGCTCTGCTAGCTTACTTTGTCCGGAGGACAATAAATCAAGAGGATGACTTTTGTGTAGCCTATGGTGAAGTGAGGGACACACAAGAGTCAAAGGAGGCAAGAGAGCAGCAGAATTTGAAACCAGCTGCTATAAAATCCTAAGGGAGGTACCAGTCCATTCTACAACTAAGAGAGAGAATGTGAAAGGCAGGAAGACATTCTTGGCAGAGCTAGCTTAGAGCAATAAATCAAGGGTAAAATTAACTAAGACTCCGCCATTCTGCCACGCAGGAAGCACAGCTACGAATACAAAGCAATTGATGAAGTATTCTATAAACCACTGGGTCCAGATGCTTTTATTTACAGGACTCTCAAATGCTCAACTACGAAAACAAGGGAAAGTGACACAGGAGTCCTATTTATTTCTCCATCAAACATGTTAGCATGGGACCTATAATCTCCTTGTCACTACAGAATGCTTTCATGCTGCAAGAACAAGGGTAGAGGCTGCAGGGGAAGAATGCAGCCTTTACTGCAGAGAGATTTAACTTCACAGAATACTCTCCAATGCAGGCATTCTATCCATCAGTGCCAGGCTTGGGCACAAACAAGCCCTGAGTGGACTCTCAGTGTCCAGCAGAGTTCTGGTGTACTTGCACAGTTGTGGAATCCAGTTAGGTACAAACCACAAGTTTAGAGAAAGAGATGAAAGAAATATGTCAAAGTCAGCTCCATCACACCCAAATTAAGTAGGCCCTGCAAACAACTGGTTGCTATTTTCCTATGAAACAGCAGCGCATGACTTTTCAACTTGGCAACCGACCTGTTAGACGTCAGAAAAGGTTAGAATGGGGCAGGGATGCAGAACCTGAGAATGAGATTTGTGAGAAAGCACACATTAACTCATTAGGCATTTAACACAAAACACACACTTCTGGGGAGGCTAAATTCTAAGTTGCCACACTATTTGAATTTACTGCTTTTTTTGCTTTTGATCAATTCTGAATATTATCTTAAGCTTCTAGCAATGTTAGTAGAACAATCATTATTTTAACGGGAGTCATATTAATTAACCTGTTACCAGAAGTCAGACTTACTAACTGAATACCTCAAATATCCAAAAACACAGAACACCCACATATTCTTGCTGGGAAGTTGTATTCCTTCAGAGATTGCAGATATTTACAAACACAATTTTTTTGCAATCTTCTGTCAAGGCATTTTTAGTTTCAATGCTGTAGACAGAATGAACCTCAGAAATAATTTGCTTCTATTTTCATATTATAGAAGTACAGCTATAAATTCAGAAATTCGGGACTGGTCAACACAATGCCCCTAAACAGCTGAATACTAACAATGACTGGATGAACAGCCCAGTGCACTGATGTCACAATTATTCTATCATTGTTTCTTAGCAAAAGGAAAATACTTTCTGGTGGGCTAGCCTATTAGGAAGACACAACTCATTTTTTCAGTGCTCAAATTGTTAGAAGCAGGAATCATGTATATATATGAAGATGTATTTAAAATATATGTGTATATCTATTGAACAAGAATGCATACATGTTCCACAGTCCAGCAGTCTTACTCAAAGATAGATGGGTAGGTAGGTAGATAGGTAGATAGGTACAGATCCATTCTCCTCTTTCACTGGGTAAGGAAGGGGCAATGTCACGTGACTTCATTAACTCTCAGGAACGCCCCCTGGGACCACTGTCCTGATCAGCTCTCCTCCCTACCAGCCACTTTCCCAGCAATCTTGCCACCTAGAGCTAAAGAGAAAGCTGGTTCATTCTGTTGGTTTTCGTCCAGTTTTGTGGTGACAAGCCAAATACTATGGGATATTTTCTTAGTGCATCTTCTTTCCTTTGACAAATTCAATTACCAGATTTATAAAGTCCAATTCAATAAAAGTCCAATTCAATAAAAATTCCATGGAAATACTGTCAAAGGGATGATATGGATATGTAAAACACATAGGCATAAGTACACCTGATTTGACCTTGTAATTTATGTCAATTTTTAATGTGATTCAGACATTAGCAACACCTGATTTTATTAGTACAAATTTCTCTTGCATAGACATCCCTAATTTGCACTCATGTATGCATGAGGTTGATGCGAAGGGCATTTTCCTTGTACGTTTGCCTTGGGATGAGAGCAGTTGCCATTAATCCCTGAGCTCCCTTTGGGTGCCACAAACAGAGCTAGCCCATGCCAACTCCTGCTTATTTCAATTTTCAGGTGGGCATGCTTTTATCTTTCAGAGAGGCCAGCTAGATGAGCACCATCTCAGTGAATTACAAAGCATTGGTTTTTCAAAAAAACACTATTTCATGTTTAGTTACACTGAACAGAGAAATAAGGCCCTATTTAATGTTTTTTAAAACCTGTAATTTTTTAAAAATCACATGGATATCACAGCAATATGAATTCTCCCCTTATGGATTTGTTACTTAAACAAAGATAAGTAATCTACAATTTTAAAGCAAAATAAAATATACAGCAGGTTGATGAATGAACCGTTTCAGTTTCTTGTTTTGATTTATCTCTGAAACAACACAAAAGCATCTCTGAAACAACACAAAAGCACATTGATTCAATAATCGTTTATTGCCTTTGGGGTTCATAAAGGAATGACTAAATCTGACTTTATCTAAGATAGAGATTTGAAATGTTGGTATGTGGCAGTGTAACTTTTCAGAAAGCCATAAGGAATGACTACGACTTTCTCATCTCCAGCTAACCAATTATTAACAAGAACATCTGACCCCCGAACTGCAATAAAAAGAGATAAAACTCGGAAAAGAGCTGAATAAAGGAAAGTTGAGTCTGTCTGTCCTCCCCCATCTATAGTCAGAAGCAGATGTTGAAGACCAAGGTTAGGTGTGGGAGAAAGACTTCCTCTTTCAACACTAAGAAATGTCCCTTTTTCCACTTCACTGAAAATTTTCAGTGACAAGAGTTTATGCAAACATGATCTCCAATGCAAAGTTATAGCTAGATGTTACAGCCCCTAGACACTTGCCAGTGTTTATGTGTGGGATGGGGTGGATGGGTGCATGGGTGGGGTAAGTCAGACGTCTTCCCACAGAGGCCTCGATGCCCTTCCTGTGATTCTCAAAGGCTACTCACCTATGTTAAGGTTGTTACTATTCAGTAAAGGATCCCAAGTTGTAATCCATCAGCAAATATGTATTGAATAAATCACAAAGTTGTAACAAGTGCCTCTCTTGCCTATATGCATTAATTAGTTTTGCTTTTGCTTCTTCTATACAGAGATAAAGACCACTACTCCACCCTTAAATCAAGGTATGGTCAGATTACTTGCTTAGGCTAAAGAGCTCAAATAGCAATTACAACAGAAACAGAGATTGTCAAATTCCCATGTGTTGATGAGTCTCCTTCTCCGCTGCGACGAAGTCCATTGCAATCACGGGAATGTGCTAAACCATACTTATTGACGGAAACCAGATGCATGGAGGGAAGCTCCTGACATCCTTCTGAAGCTATAGAGAGCGAGGCCACTCGATGCCATCCACCCCGTAGCTGAGCATCCTAGACCACGGAAACCCCGTAGTTAAGCCAGTCAGGACATCAAAAGTGCTGTCTGAAGCAAGTAGACTCACTGTACAACTAGAGCAAACTAGCGTTAGAAAAAGAATTGGCTGTAGATGCTCCTGAGACAGTATCAAGCATATATGATTATGTTCTTTTAACCACCTTGTTCTTTATTTTAGGCTTTCAGAGGGGAAAAAAAAATATACTGATCCTCCTCTCATGCAACTGAGCATCAGAAATCATGGAGGTCTTCAGAAAACCTCCTTAGTACAGGTGTTTCTGAGCTTCTGGGTGGGACTGAGAATATCCTTGTCCAACAAGTTCCCTGGAGCTGTCTTCATCTCTGATAACTCTGCTGGTCCACACTCTGCAAACCACTGACCTAGCTCCACAGTATAGTAACTGCATTCAGCAAATAACTGTTCATCATAGCCTGTGTCCATGGGATGGTAAATTGGAGTCTGGGAAAGATAACAAGATGAAACATAGATTGATTGATTGAAAGAAAGATGGATAGACAGATGGATAGAGATAGGTAGGTATGTAGATAGGTAAGTAGATAGATAGATAGATAGATAGATAGATAGATAGATAGATAGGTGGTAGGTAGGTAGATAGATAGAGACAGACACAGACAGACAGACAGACAGACAGACAGACAGACATTGATATAGGCACTGTGAGAGCTATTGGGCAAAACTATAGCAAGGGTTGTTGAATACCTATGTGTTTGATGAGTAATGGGATATAGACAGAAAAAAATAAAAAGCACCATGCACCTTTCTTCTCACTTAATACCCCTAATATATCTCTTTCTAAATATAAGGGCTATGTAGTTAGCCTACACTACTTTCTCAATATTTCCCCTTTCATAACTCTGAAAACTCCACTATTAAAATGCCAGTCTAGTTTCTACCTTGTAATTATGTTACTGATATGTCATATATGCTGAAAGCTGTAATCCTGACCGCAGAAATATGGAACTTTGTCCCCCAAATGACTCGTGTCATAGCGTGAACATCACAGTTCTGCTGTGTAATTACTAACATGTCGGCCTGGCCTAACACAGTCTCAGGTGCCTTAGTCCTTTGTTTGATTTTCATTCAGATGACGTGAGCAGGTCATAGAACACATGACTCTTCTAAATCTACCTCCTTGATTTCCTACACTTCATATCTAAGGTGAAGACTATAGGTTTTGCTATGAACGTTCATGTTTCATTTCCTGTGTTAAAATAGATTAAAAAATAATACTTACTCATTTTCTAGGAGTAAGCCAAGAAGTACCACATTTTTGTGAGTTCCTTAGAAACAGCAGAGCACGTATTTTTATTTTCAAAAAGCTTAGGTGTCTGTATTAAAAAACAATCAATCAATCAATCAATATAAGGATTAGAGTCTGTGTTGTGGGGCATATCACTAACTCTCTTTGACTGAGCTTATAAGCAGATTCCTGCTTGCAGGTTAGAATTATCAAACCATTTTACAGATCTTCAGACGGCGGCAAAACCCTGCACTGCGTAAGTAAAAGCCTCCGCAGAAAGAGCTCAGGGATTAAGGTTGGTTAAACTTCCCAGGGAATTTCAATATGAAGCCAAGGTTGAAAATAGCCCAGGATGGTCTCCAGCATCCTCGGCCGACCCGTGGGACCTCAAGGTGGGCTGCACGAACGTGTCAGCCGGGGGGCTGGGAAACGCTTACTCTGAAGGAGACCTAATCTAGTCACTGTTTGCTGGAGCCTAGAAGCCACCTTAGTTCTTGTGTGACTTTAAACACTCCTCATGCCTGGGAATCACCAACAAGACTAACAGGTTCAGCAGAAAAATAATTATTTATTTTAGAATTTTTATATCAAAGCACATTTAAAAAAAAACCCTAGAAATGTATTTTAAAAGTCTAGAAAAATAGAACACATAAAAAAGAAGGATAATGCACACGTTAGTGAATTACTACACAAATCAAACTGAGCAAATAAATGCAACAACACTGTGAGGAGCATGCGCTGCTCTTGGCCGAGGACACAGGCACTGCTCTTGGCGGAGGACACAGGTTTGCTTTCCAGCCCCACATGGCTGGTCCCAACCACCTGCCACGCCAGTTCAAGGGAACCTGACACTCTCCTTTGACCTACACCAGTCGTGAGCACACAGGTGATGAGCATACACGCAGGCGAAATACTTATGCATATAAATGAATTTGAGAATAAAAACTTAAAATCCTGGACATAGCCTTTTGAACACATTTCTTAAATATTTAATTGACAAACTTTTGTCCATCTACACAGAGAACCACTTTTCAAAGCTTTCCTGACTTGGGCTAGTTAAATTACAAACTTCAGAGAGGATTAGCCCTTTCTTTGAGGCAGAAATATTGGCTTATTAATAAAAATAACCTTTATGGCACTTGGTAAAACAGCTTAAAAGGAAGCAGCAATTATTACGAACAGATAAATGGTCTATAACTTTAATTGCTGCCAAAACATAGGTACGGAGCATTAAAACCAGTTAATCGCCGTGTTAAATACCACACTTACAGAAGTGGTAAAAGACAGAAATTTTAATGAGAAAAGCATATCATATATTTAATATTTCAATGCATTAAAAACTATTTTAAATTTGAGCACCCATTAAAGTATAATGCTATCCAAAGTTAAAATGAAAAATCTTTTAAAAAGGAGCTAGTCAAATTAGTCACAGGCCTTTTAAGTAAGCATTAACACTAAGACAGGTCTGAAAGATTGCTGTTTTCATTTTCTGAAGAACTCTGAAGTGTTTCGCCACATCACCACATCACCACATTCATTTGAAATCGGCTGCCTTCTGCGTGGCGCAGGGACCAGCTAGGAGTCCCACAGCATGCTCGCTCTTCCCACTGCCCATCTTTAGCATTCCTCAGCTAATCCATCATCAGTTTTCTCAAAAGCACCTTCCACACTAACCTGTTTCACACAGCAGCAGAGTTATGCTGGAAGCTTCTGGAAAGTGAGCACAGATTATACACAGTGTTTGACCAACCACATGCCTCAGAAATGGTGTCATGGTCAGGACTCCACCTCTAGTAACAATCACCTGGAGCCTGAACCTAGGAAAAATTCTCAAAGACCCAAGGGATGCTGGAGGAAGAAGAGGAGAGTGCTCTGAGTATGTATGTGAAACTATGATTATTGGCAAGAAATTAACAACACTAAGTCATCAAAAAATAGCTGAACTATCTTAATAATCTGAGGGTCTCATAGCATGCCTCTAATGTGATACAAGTTTGAAATACTCAAGAGATACTTGAAGACCCACTTAAGCGGACATCATACCTTATGCGAGCTTCCTCTGCTAGGCCCTGCCTGCAGTGCCCCTATTCCCACCCTGAGCCCACACCATGCATGGCTGCAAGGTTCACATCCAGGCTCTGCACTCTGAACAGTGAGGCTGCTCTAGGCAAAGGGGTATCTTCCCACATCCGGTCATATCCAGCTGGAACAGCTCACCCTTTGCTTTTTAATTTTTAAAAATTCCTCTTTGACCTTAGCAAAATTACTCATGCCGTCTCTTTCTGGTAGAGAAATCCCATAGATCTCTAGGATACTCCTTATGTATCTGAATGAGGAAAGGTTGAACAGTGGCCTCTCTCCCTGGGCTGCTGACTGAAACCTAAGTCAGAGCTGCATGAGTGCCAAAGGCCAAACGAAAGGCCAGTCATGAATACTGAATTCAATGGAAGTCTCCCAGGGAGTCCAAGGGACTCAGCTCAGGCCAAGTTCAAATCTAAAGGCGTCTACCCACAAAAATTATTCATGTGTCTCTGTATATGGGAAGGAATCAGAAGATGGGCAACTGGCCCTCTAGGTACAGCTTCAAATGGTCCTGTGGGACGCAACCACATGGAGGCAGCTGAGACACTGGCCACTGCAGCCTGGACACACAGCACTCACTAATGTGTACAATCAAGTTTGAAAAAACACTAAGAATAAAGTTAATCCTGCCCCTATAGTGACAGACACACACATGTATTTTGATATACCATTTGATTTCACCATTATATTTTCACAGTTTTATTTAAGGATAAGATAACTCCTTGACTTAGGCAGGTAACACTGAAACCTGTGGTGTTGATGGAAATTCAATTAGAGAAATCAGTAAAGTCTTTACACCAGCCAGTGCTAAGAAGCACTCCATTATAAATAGCTCTCATGAATAGTCATTTTATGTACAAATTTCGGATGCTGAAAGATATCCACTAAGCAAGCAATTCCAGGTAATTTGCTAGTTGTGATTATTGTAATGTGTAATTTTTAGCTGGGATAATTACCCACGAGATTTAAAATACACAGTCTTCAGAATAATTATGGAACCTCTATTTATTTCTTTAGGCTTGCTGCCTGAGGAAAGGGGCTGCGGATTTCTGAGGCCTGGGGGTCTTTCTCAGGTCCTTACTGATTCGTCTTCCTACGGTACTCCGGGTGTCTCCATTTCTCCCCCATGGCTTCCATTTCCTATCAAGTCTACAAGTGCCAAGGGCATCATAAAGACAGCCAGAGTTGATCTTTCCTGGCATGGAATACCTCAGGACCCTTAGTGCTTAGTCAGAAATCCAACTGGAAGCAGACCCATCTTGCAGTGTGGGTCCCAAGAGGGTTATGGTTCACTTTTGCCCGTGATCCTTGCAGTTCTGTGAAGTGAGAGCTGTATTTATCTGTTCTATCATTCTAATTTCTGTCAGTGCGGTGGGATATAACATTAGTGGACACTTACAATAATCCGGAGGTTAATTAATATGACTAAGTGAATGAAGCTGAGTAATACCCTTTTAAGACACTGGAAAAAACATGGGTTTGTAATGTTACATACCTTAAAGGAGCTACAAATCTGTCAACTGCAATTCTTTTTTTAAGTTTGCATTTCCTCTAAAATATACTCCAGCTTAATGATGTTTAAGGCAAGAAAAAGTTAATAAAAATAGTAATGCATTCTATTACAGGAGCACACGTTAGCTAATGTTACCAGTGTGCCTCTTCTAGTAATGCATTCTATTACAGGAGCACACGTTAGCTAATGTTACCAGTGTGCCTCTTCTTTTGATCCAACAGCCTGTATGCTTTCTTTAAGCTACAACTTAATCCCATGAAACTGGCAGCACTCAGATGGCACTCTGACTGCATATTTAAACTACTCAGCTGCAGCAGTTTACATAGATAGTAGATGACTTTTGAAAATAGCTTCTTAAATATAAACTGTGAAACAATTACCATGAGACACATGTGAGACGCAGCACTTCAAATGTAGTTAGTACAAATGCATAGCATATTTTAAGACAGTATGAATCAAAAATATAAAATACTTCATTAAGAATTCATTATTTTGGGTTGGCAGGATGACTCAATTGATAGAGGCACCTAGCAACAAACATGAAAACCCGAGTTCTAGCCACAGGACCCACACAATCAGTGAAAGGAGAGAACCAAGTCCTACAAGTTGTTGTCTGACCTCAATAACTATGCTGTGCCAGTTTGCTCTATTACACACACACACACACACACACACACACACACACAAGCAAACACACTACAGAATTATAATGTTAATATAAGAAGATAGACATTTTATGCAAAATAAAGTATTTAATAAAATGTTTCTAAATGACTTAAATGCTGCTAGATGACTTAAAATGTTTTATGTTCACATTATAGCTCCACTAGACAGGGCTGTCTCTTGAGGTCCTACTTCCAGCTCCAACTATCTCCTGCTTTGTTTCCTTTTTCTCTCTCATCTTTAATCACCAGTTGATGGCTTTTATGGCTTCTGTTGATGTAAGTGTCCCATGTCTAGTGTGCTCTCACATCAATCACCTCAAAAAGACATGTACCTCATCCTCACTGC